>OX183132.1:6856091-7118591 GCA_945261195.1 Cryptosula pallasiana | reverse complement strand
TGTTCCTTTATTTTTTTCACCCAATAGCTTTTAGACTACACGGCCAAAAATTCAAAAAACATAACAGTAAGCAAGCAAAGAGTTTTTTACTTTTGGAATTCTGTTTAACCAAAATAACTTTTGGTCACAAGAACATGCATTTGAAAAGTTTTAAACTAATAATTAATTCCATAATTGCTGCACTCGAACAACCATTTCTAAAAATACCTCCTATTGACAAAAATTGCGTCTTTGCAGTGACAAAAAAATATTAAAAGTTATCAATAACTCATACTTTGCTTTAAATTATTGAAAAAATCTTATTTTAGCTGATCGGGATTTATCTATTTTAAACGAAAATATTCACAGTTAATGGATATGGAGTACGCCAAATCTGGGGAATTATGCGACAAAATGTATGTCCCATCTCTCATTTCTGTTGTAAATTCAAATTGTCACAAGATAATATCATAAAAAAATTTCACAAAACCTGAACAATATAAAGTTGCTAATATTAATAACAATTTCCTCTATTTGCATATATGAGGCAACACTCGTAAACACTCATAAAAATTTGGATAATCTGTATATTTCCTAATCTACAGCATTTATCTGGTTGAAGGTTTCATAAAAGAAATTTTTGACAGCAGTTCTAATAGGGTTTTAAGACAGACCAATTCTTACAATGAGCAAAAATGCAAGAAATTTCTTGGTTTCAAAGTTATACAACTGCTTACTACATTGTGCTTGTCACTAGTTGGTAGCAAAGTAGTTCTGTTTTAGGGTCTGGCAAATTAGAAGGCTGGAATCAAGCTTAAGTTGCTCAGTCTCTGCTTAATTGGCTGCTCGGTGAAACACTGGATTGTGATTGGTTAACTTGTTTTTGTTATTCATATGCAGTGACTTTAATTCTGTTCACCGTTTTCATCAGTTGTTGCTTTTACGGATAGGGATATATGTCATATTTAAGATGATCTGATTGATCACATCAACCTCCTTTCCTACTTTAACTCCTGAGTTTCACCAGTCTGTTCATACTCCAAGTCAAGACATTTGAGATTACTTTTTGTAACTTGCCAATAACTGTAGCTTTCAATGTTATTAGTCAATATATTATTATACAATAGATATAACTAATGGTTTACACTACTAGTGATGGAACGGGACAAAGAAATTTAGGTTCGGTCCGATTCCGAATCTTTCCACTCAAATCGAACCGGTCCGAGGCGGTTCGGTCCGAATCCTATTTACGTTTGACAACTCCTTGCTTGTACAAGTTTATACTGAAGGTAAAACAGGTCTCTAGGTTACTTGACGATCAATGCAATTTTAGCCAAGTTTAAGTACCAAGTAATAGCAAGCAGCATTTTTCTTTCAAATTTTGCTAACACTAAACTATCCTAATTAGGGTCTACAATAAATAAAAATTAATTATTTTACTGATGTATTATCAATACAACAACAAATATTTACCTATAATAAATAGCATTTACTTTTATTAATTATTATATTATTATGGTTGAAATGATCAGGAGTAATATAATAAAAGTTCAGTGTTCTTGGTCGAGTGAACTGGTCAAGTCAAATGAATTGATTGGGTATGTCATGTCATAGATAATAATTATTAGATTGAGCATGTTGTTGAGTGAGCAGTGAGCATTTATTATCAATGCAACTACAAATATTTACCTATAATAGTAATAATAATAATAATAGTAATAGTAATAGCAATAGCAGTAGCAATAATAATAATAATAAATAGCATTCATTTACTTTTATTAATTAATTAATGATTGTTGAAATGATCAAGGAGTAATAATTAATAATATAATAAAAGTTCAGTGTTCTTGGTCGAGTGAACTGGTCAAGTCAAGTGAATTGATTGCGTATGTCAAAGATAGTAGTTATTAGATTGAGCATGTTGTTGAGTGAGCAGTGAGAAATAATTCCAGACAAAGCTTCTCTTTGACATTTTTATTACTCACTACTACTAACTACTAATCAGCACGTGTGATTGATGTGCCTGTGTGATTTTGTTTACTAGTCTAATTGTTGGAAGTACACACAGCATCCCGATCTTCCTCAGATTACAGGCTATTGGATGACTAAGGCAATGACCACTGACGTTGATAGACACAACACCGCATAAGTAACTAGATCAGCGCGTTACAACTACATGCTTTTACTATAGTCGTAATTGATCGATGAAAGGCCGAACAATTATGGATTCGTTAGGATTCAAAACTGTTGGATTCGATTCGGATTCGCCCCGGATTCGAGAGTGGACAACCCGTGGTTCGAGGCGAACGAGTACCCGTTTCCATCACTATACACTACTGTCATTATTTATCAATGTTAGTGTTATTGTTATGATGCAAAACTCATTCTTTTGCCGAAAGACCTGTTTTATTAACTAATGGCCTCGGTCGTATTAAAAAATTAAGTAGTTTGCTCACAACAAGATTTATAACTTCTCATAGCCTAACTATCAATGATTTTATACACCAAGATACGAAACTCAGCTTCAGGATTGACCCCGTAAAAATTGACACCGCTTACTTCGCTGTTGAGCTGCTAAGCGCAGATGATAAAACTATCTTCATGTTTCATACTATTCATGATGATAATGGGTTGACAACTTCGCTTTGAGTAACAAAATTTCCTTGCAATGCGAAATGGCAATTCCTGCATGTCAACCGCTGAGTAGGCGGAGCCTGAGGTAAAGTAATCACAACAGTGTTTCTCATCTTGCTGTATAGTATCGTTGTTACTATCATAAAAAACAGCTTAGCTTTTTATTTCTTTTATACTAGTATCAAAATTTTGTAGTTTAAAGAATTCAAAAAGCGTAAAAACTCACTCAGAAAGGTTTAAGTTGATTAAGTCTTTAGACTCCATTAGCTAAGAGAAATATATAGCAGTACTACATTTGATTTGTCTGAAAATCTGTCGTTAGTATCTAATAAAACAAATATTCAAAGAGTCACTCAACTATTTTACATGAAGCCATTTAACTGCTGCAGGTCTTTTGTTTTGTTGACAGATCATCTTTCAACTGCCATGACAGCCCGTACTAAGAAACTCGAAAGATGCTTTTGCAACTCTCTCGGAACAACGATTGTGCGTGCATAAATGTAAATACCTCCCAGTTCCAGTTATTTTTGTTTGCCACTAAATGATAATTCTGTCCATTGTCTCGGTTACACCAAATTAATTGTTTACAATTATCTCCAATCGGCAATACTATGAAAACCGAAAAATTGCAACAAATACTCGGAGCATTTTTTTTTAATAATTGTCAAAGGTGGATAAATCTTTGCCATAAAAATAGAGAATAGGGTTTTTGTTGATAAGGTTGTTACATTTTGCTTGTACATGTATGTATGGTCAGATATATCTGATATTGTTCAGCAAGAGTGAAAAGAATTAACAGAGACTGATAATTGGTACTTCAAGCTCATTCTAACTGGTTATGAAACAAAATACAAGGCCCCAAAGTTAAAAGTATAACAAATCTTTGAAAGATTATTCAAACAATTCAAGGTATCCTGGTAACCAGTAGGATTGTCAATATTGTGGTGGATTTCAGTAGCACACATGCCCTGCGCACTCATATTAATCTAGTGGTGACTCTGACTGAAGCAATCAGTCAGACAAACCTCCCAGTGTGATGAGTCAGAGAGCCCTCACCTTCGAAGGAGAAGGAATTACCTTACCGGCCCTGCAGACATTATACCGGCCCTGCAGACATTATACCGGCCCTGCAAACATGATACCTGCCAGGCAGCTTTACTTACCGGCCTTGCAGTGACCTCTACAGACCCGGGAGTGACCTCTACAGACCCGGGAGTGACCTCTACCAGCCCTGCAGTGACATACCAGGCAGGCATCAATATGCTCGCTGTAGCCAGAGATCCAAAAATACCCTGAGTCAATGCACAAGGACGTATCCAGAACCTATCTATCTCTATGTCCTATCTATCTAGAACCTACGGCAAATAAAGACTGAGGACTTGAACTCGCAGTGTGATTCAGGCACCAGGCACCTTATATCTTTAATATTGTGCGCCATTGTATGTGTTATTTTCTTGATTGGTTCAATTACTTCCAGTTATATTTTATTGGCTAGACTTAGCATGATGCAATGCACTTTCTGCCACCAACCTATAAAAAGCTGGATTCTCTTGTGTACATTACCACTTATCACTTACCGCTGCTGTTGTTGACTACTCTAGGTGATTGCCTCCCTAAAGCATGATATGTGGACAAGTAAATGTATTATTACTTAAACTATACCTAGTTAGTCTGAGCCGAGGGCTCACAAGTAGTGAAGTTGTGCTCAACTTCTTTGTTGCATCCTGCAATTCTGACCGACCCTGCATCACCTCTTGGAGGGAGGTGTTGTTTTGCTGTTTCACAAGCTGTGCGCTCTTGGCGGCTGTTTGTTAGTGGACGGTAGTGGGAGCCCTACTGGCACCATCCACTACAATATAATAGTGTAGCACAAAGTTAAATGAACATTAAGTTTTAAAAAAATGTGGGTGGCCCAGCGACACCTCACGATTGCTATTTTGACACACAGACAAAATATGATCATGAAGGAAATTTGATATTGATTAAAGCTTGTAATGAAATAGTTCATCTAATATTTGCCCACTACAGTTTGCATAAATTTCTATGAAAAACAAACCAATGCGCTTATGAAAAATTGATCCCAATGCTACCCTTTTCAACTCCATTTATGATGTAGCCGTGGATACTTTGTTAAATAAATAAACATAGTATCAACTATAGCCGCGTTTGTTTACCATTTATTGTGTACAGTCAAATTAGTTGCCACTTTCCCGACATTGCAAAGTTAAGAAATCAATCTCTGTTCCCTTGATTCCTAGGGATAATGTAATTTATTGTAACGTGATCCACGGATTTATAACAGCAAGCACTCATGTATTAGAGGGTCTTAATTGTGGAAAGGTTCTCAACCGCAATAAAAAAACACCTGTGTAATCTTGATATACGCAGCTTTTCACACCATCAGTTAGAGTACTTTTAAGGGGGCGTTACCATATAATGTGTGCAGTTTCCATGGTACTGAGTCTACGTGTACTCCAACGTATCAGGCCCATCATTGGTTTTCTCTACTTTCTATTTTAAGTGTTATTTTATATACTACCAAGGCCATTGCGTGTTATGCCAGTGACTACGATCTTTGCGGTGGATGCGGGAAAAAAATTTTCTCTACTAGTTGACAAAGTTTGTAGCAAAAACAAAGGTGTTCATACTTTTTGCTGTTTTCTTTGCCGCATCAACAAACTTTCCTAAGCAAACTGGAACGATAATGATGGACAACGTAAACTATAGTACAGTCATTTGCGGTGCAATAAATATTTAACTTTGCAAAGTGTTTCATAATCTCAACCTTAGTCCACTTTTGTTGTAGGAGTATGTTTTAGGCATACTCATAGTCCCACAGTTGAGACAAGATGTGTGTATGTGTGTATATGTTGATATGTGTGTGTACTTGCGTCTGTGTTTGCATGAGCGGGTGTTAGGTTGTGTGCTTGTGTGTGTATTGTGTATATGTGTGTGTACTTGCATATTATGTATTTATGTGTGTATGTATATATGTGTGCGTGTGCATGTGCGTATATGTATATCTGCATGACGGCGTATGCTAGTAGGCACAGATGCTTGTATGTATGTATGTGTGTGTGTGTGTGCGTGCGTGCGTGTGTGCATGTATGTATCTATGCACGCTTGTATTTCCATTTATTAGAGGTATCTCAGACAAACAAAACACAGAAAGTGTGAAACAAGAAACAGGAGCCCATGCGCACAGTAGTTAGTTAAACCGACGTACTGAGCCCAGGGATAGCAGTTGGAAGTTTAAGATTTGTGTATTCATATCAATAATCAATAGTTTTGGTGGTACTTCAAGTTCTTGCATAGTGGCAATTTTTTTATTCAAATCAGGATCACTTCAACCAGAACTTTTCACGATTTTGTTTCTTTACAGGAAATTAAGTTTCGCAAAAATTGATGCATTCATCTGAATGAACAACAGAAGCTCCGCCCACTACAAAGACAAACCTACTGGTAGATTCAGGGGGCGTGGCATTACATTACAGCTATATATATATATACAGAACAAAACTAGTAACCACTCATTTCATACAAAAAAGTTAATTTCTCCCTGAAGACTTTACTACTGTATAACTTATCTATCAAGATGTATTTTAGACATCAACTTACTATTGGGTTTGCTCTACTATCCATCTGTATTACAGGTAAGTATAATGTATTATATTGTGTTGTTGATCTAAAGCCCAAAAACTGCTGGATCAGTTTTGTTTTCAAATCTGACGTAGTTTACAGAGTCTACCATAGACCTAGTATTATTATCTCTAAAAGATAATAATACTAGGTCTATGGTGTCTACAAAGCAAAAGTTTTTGCCCAACTTTATTGCTAAGTGAACAATACTTCCTTGTTAATGCGTTTAATTAAACAAAAGATAGTCGTTTTGAAAATGAGGAGAATATTTTAATCAACCTGTGTGGTCTATCATCTGCAAAATTCTAAACAAATTTTTCATTATCTCATTTTACTTAAGTTGAATAACTTCTGAACTTCTTTTAAAAACCTATTTTTAGAGAGAAAACATTTTTTCAAGTATAAACCAAGTTTGGGAATGACTAAAAAGGCTATAAGGAGAGCTGTTTATCGCTCCACCACTTTATTAGAGGGTTTAATTTCTCCAAAGCTCCATGTACAATTTTTATAACAATTTCTCTAGTGCCACAAAAACTATGATGACTTGGAAACTGTTTACACTCAATTCATCCAGTTTCAAAAACCAAAAAATGACAGCATATTACCTAAAAGTAAGCTATGAATATCTCTGTTGAGAATGCTACGTCAAATTATATGTTACTATTGATTTATTCCTTTTGACATTTTCCTTCATGCATCAATATTGTGGAGGTTGTCTTTCCTTGCCTTATGTAATAGATCAATCATACTAAAACTAGCATTGATGCATTAGTTTATAATAATTCATTACTATACATGGTAATATTCAACTGTAATATTTAAGTTTGGCTGAATGCAATGATTAAACATATTATGAAGAAATAATATTTTTGGCTTACTACAGATTTTATGGAAAATATTTATGTAGTCATTCTATAGTTTGTTACCAATGTATAGATGATATATTATTCTGAGAACTTAGAAATGATGCTAGTTCCTTTCGTATCTAGCAGTTTGGTATTTTTTGTTCCAGTAAACAATATGTTGTAGCTGTGGCCAGCCTTGATTGTATATCCTGCAGTGGACTCAGTGCAGACTGTGGTCCAGGTACCAACAATGATGACTACAAAGTGACATGTGGAGCCTCATATGCGACGACTGACACCTACAAGTGCTACACAAACACATATACTTACCGTGAGAATGATACCGCAACTTATTATGAGAGGTTAGACTTCAACCTTAAAATACTGAAACTATAAATTATTGCAAATAAACACTTTTTTGATATAAAGATTTTTCTGCAGATAGGTAACCCAAGGTAATGGGTATCAAATAATTTTGCTTGCATAACTATGATACTTTTCTTAAGAATAATGTTCTATATTTTTACCAACCCTCATCTTAACATCAGTGAATAATTATTGTTTTAGAGGATGTACATCTGAAGCACTCAAAGATGGCTGTGCAGTAACAGAGAACTATCTGGGTTACAAGTCTGAGAGGTGCATCTGCTCAAAAGGTGACAAGTGCAACAATTCTGCAGTTCCAGTGGGGTCTGTTGTACTTATGTCTGCAATGGCTTTCATCAGCACCAAACTGTTGTAAGGATTTGCTTGTTCTTTACAAAACTGTTTTTGTTAAGATACTGTTAAGTAATAGGAAGAAAAACTATGTGTAAATGTTTGACAGGTAATTTTTTGTTTTCATATTCTTCAATTGCTACTGTGAAGTAAACAAATGCCTGTCACTGATCAAGTATAGATGCCTGAACGCCATTGAAGCTGCCAAGCTTTTTGGTTCATATTTATTTTTTTCTATATTTATTTACTAAATACAGAAAATTCACAATCATTACCCGCCCAGATAAGATTGTACTATGATCAATTCTATAATATCTTGTATGGTTGTTTCGAATAGTAAACAAGACAAGAAAATCTGTGAAGTAACAAATAAAATTCTTCGATATAGGACATATTTTAGTGCAAGCAAGTAGTACAGGTTAGATACAATCTCTATTTTATAGACATTCTGCTTGTCTAAATCTAGCTATGCAACGGGCAAATTCAATTTACTCTAACTGAACACTAAATAAAATATAAGGAACAAATCTAGTTTGTTCATTTCAATAGAGCAGTTGAATATCCTCCAAAGCATTAAGAGATAGCTACCATCATGGAAATGACACTATAATAAAGGGGAGTTAACAGACTCTATTAGCTTATAACGATCCCGTTTTTATTTTTCCTTGATTATTCTGCAAATTGGGAGTTATCTTCTTTATTATTTGTTCGGCAATCGTTGAGAATTTATTGAATAATCATGATGTTCTAAACTAATGTTCCATTCCATACGCCACGTACTGCCTCAAGAACATTTAATATATTTTTGTTTTTCATTTGATGTACCCGCCAAAACGCTCTTATTGTCAGCATTGAACCAAACTACAAAATAGCTGAAAACATTTAGAGCTTTTTGCTCTTGGAAACTCCTCCTTTCATTGCACATGGCCTCCCTCTTCCAACTCATTCTAAAAAAAGTTGTACACCTTTTTTGCTTTCTTCCACACATCACAAAAGAGCAAAGAAAAAGAGAACTGATGAAAATTGGACTTCGCTTTGTTTACTTCTCTGGGAACTCGTCTCAAACTAAAAAATAGACAAATCTGACTCGGAATTTTTAAGTTGAAAGTTCAGAACCTTGGCTAGACCAAACAGACAAACCACTATGAGGTTCCAATTTTCTGTCAGTCAGTGGCTTCTCAACACCCATTGAGAAAGAAAAAACAGAATTGATAGCCGGGAGGTGAGCCAGGAAGTACACTGCAAAAGTGCCATGAGAGTAGTAATATAGGAGCAGATCTCCCTACCAAATGCCATGAAGATTAACTGTTGCAAGTGCAAGTGTTTACAAATAAGTAGTCAAAGTGGATATTTGGTGCAGCAAACCTAAAAAAATGCCTCATGGCACACCTATTCACTGATCCATCAAGATGTAAGAAACTTACAAACTTGATATTTACAGATTTTCTCTGGTTCTTGCTGCTGAGTTGCAGTGAGTGTGATTGGGGTTTCCTCATCCGCTGTTCATGGCAGCATTCAGAAGCACTCTTATTCTACAAATTGGGAGATGACTAACAACACGATGCAAGGCAGAGAAGTTACACTGCCAAGCAGGTGTTCTCCAAGTTATCTTTTACTCATTTCATGTACTTGTGAGGATGCCTGAACTTTAAAAGAGCAGATTAAGACCTACAAAAACTTTTAGATAGCAGCATAAAGAGATACGAAAGAAAAAGAATAAAAAATTTGCTTGTTAAATCATTTGGAGTTGTTCGCTCATTGAGGTCCATTATACTTTTTCTTCCGAATCATTTTCAAACCACCCCAACCTGTTTTCGTCACCGTATCGAACCTAAAAAACAACAAAGAACAGTTAGGAGTAACAGCTGTCCAATTCTGACATTGTTATAATGACTCCCTGTCCAGTGAAAAATCTAAGTTTTGATTCAAAAGCCAATACTGATGAGAGTTTTTGAAACTTCTAATTAAACATAAATTGGTCATTTTGATTTAGTCCAGAGCAAAACTGCCGCCAAAGGTGGATGACAATAAGCTGAAAATTATTTTTTAAGGGAAGCTGACGCCCTAAAAAATAGTGACGGTCTCTTGCTGAACTTTGCATTCCAAGAGCGTATTATCTACATTGTGATCAGCTAACTTCTACTATATTTCCATCTGCTCAAACTAAAACAAGCAGGAATTCCACAGGATGTTCTCGTAAAATACTACAGCTCATGCATAAGACCAAAGATGAGTTACGGCTGCGCAGTATGGTTTTCTATGTCATCATCTAATGGCATTGATGAGCTAATTCGCCTGGAAAAATTTATACTGAAAATCATATGCCCAGCACACGAGCACTACCAGGATCGCCTTGCCGCTATGAATATTACACCCATAGTCAACATCCGTGAAAATATGTGTGCCAACTACAAAAAAAAGTTCAACAACCTATACACTGTCTCCATGGACTGCTGAATAAACCAGCCCCATCACTGCGTAGGTCATCAAGCAGCAAACAAAGATAGACTGATGTAAAATGTAGAACCAAACTCCGAGGCTCCACTGTTTTTCTCAAGTATGGAAATCAGGGTTGTTTGAAGTACTCTAAGTAAATTTTATTATTCTTAATACTGAATCTTTTATTAATTAATGGCTCTTTTTTCTTTTTCAACTCAGGCTGCCATAGATTTTAAACTACTGTGCTGAAAACCTATAAGAGTTGGCACTTTTCTTAACTGCACTGTGCATGACCAAAGGTTGACAAATAAAGGTTTTATATATATTTATATTTATATATAGCTGTATCGAATGCTCCAATCGCTGCTAGTTCGAGTTTGCATTGTATACTTTGAGGTTATTGATTGCCCTCACATATAAAAAGTTGAATAAAAACGTATAATTATGCTATGTACGTTGTCATTTGACTGGCTGGCTGTAAGGTTACTTACAGCCAGCCAGTCATTAACTTTAAAGAAGTGGGTCTGGCTCAGCAGTGGAAAGCTAAAAAGAGCGAGAGGTATAGAGGCTTTAATTGGCATGGTGGCAGCGGAAGGAAAGAGATCTGATTGGTGGAATTCATTTAAAGTGTTATGAGAGAAATGAGAGATAGTTGATGATGACCGGCATGTAAAGAGACATTAATTAATTAGATCACCACTTACACACAAACTGTATATGAACACCCTTACCCTCTGTTCCCAGCGATTCATATGCTATTTGACCTATAGTGTGTGTTCTAGAAGGGGAGATAGTTCTATACTATCTGTCACAATATTTTTATATGAGCAATGACACAAATAAACAATTTATTGAGAGTCCATTAGTGTTAGCCACTCAATCAAACATGTTCAAATGACCATAAATTTGGGTCGATCCTCATATTAATTTTTTCTATTTTTGAAAGCCTGGAAAAACAAATTTCATGACTAATTAATTATGTATTCGAGTGCCGAGAAAATACTTTGCAGAAATATTCCATTAAAAAACTTGGGTCCTTGCATGTTTTACATCATTTATTTGTGGCTAAAATGACCAGATTAGTACATATTGGGTGGTGCAGATACACCCCCTTCCCTGCATTGTATTCAGTTTGACACCCAGGCGAAAACCGAGTGCTAAAAAAGATTGATATTGATAAAACTTGTTATGAAATTACCCAACTAATATTTACACTGCAAAGTTTGAATGAAGTTTTGTGAAAAGCGCAAAAGGAAACATGAAAGCTTGATATGAGATCTTAGCATAGCAAAGCCATTTATTAAAAAGCTATGTTGACTCCATTCAATAAGTATATATAAAATATTTAGTATCCAGGAGACGCTCACAGCTAATTGTAAATCAAAGCATTTTGCCGTGATATCAATCTCGACTTATTATGATTAAAGAACAATGCTTTCAATTAGTCAAATGTGAACCAAAGACTTACAATAGCAAGCACTCAGGTTGTAGTACAGTTTCTAGCTGTAGTGTGCATAAGCTGTCTTTACGAGCAACCTTGAGACTTCCATATACATATATTCTTGTGCTATCAGTCATAGGACTGTCTCGCTTCCTCAAGCCCCAACTGTTCACAGCGTTAGGTGATCTTAGTTATTTGTGCAAATGGAGTGCCAGACTAATTTCCCTCTTAGAATGTTTGTATTTTTGATGTTACTTTATTTTCGTCACTAAAAAACACCCTAGAAGCGTTTGTATTAGTAATAGCAGAAACTAGTAGTTAGGCCCCGTGTACGTCTACTGATTACCTACCGATTTGCGTTACCGATGGCATGATTTTGCAGCCTCAGTTTCCGGATAAATCGCTAAGCAATCGGTATCATATTACTTGAGGTAATCGACAGGTTTTGATCCACATCAAAAAATCAGTAGACAGTTGACAATTTGACCAATCATATCACTGCTCGTGGTTTTAATGTTTCCAATAAAACTGCTTTTCATGCACAATTATTTGTGACTAAAAGAGTTGTTCATAATTGTCCTGTCTTTGTTGTTTCAAAGCCTTTATTGCTGACTATGTCATCAAATTCAGCGAGTTTAATCAATATTGGGTGAGAATGGTAAGTGGAGAAAAAAAGGGGAAACACCCTGTTGTCGTTTCCGATCGGTAGGGACAAATCGGTGTAGCTGTACACGTAGCTTAAGTTGTTGCTAGTAGCATATTTAAATATAACCAATAAAATAAGTATTATTATTGATCTCCACCTACTACTGCAACAACAACTGCAACAAATTGTTGAGTGATTTACTGTTACATTATTCATCATAGACATCCCACAGGCCACTACAGGGCAACTAGCGTAAAACATACAAACAAACAAAATATAGGATTAAACTCATTCTACGACGGCAATTAATTAGATCACCACTTACTATACAAACTGCATACACACCCCCTTCCCTGCATTGTATCCAGTTTAACACCCAGGCACAAGCCGAGTGTAAAAAAAGTCTGATATTGATAAAACTTGTTATAAAATTTCTGAACCAACGTTTACACTGCAAAGTTTGATTGAGATTTTGTGAAAAGCGAAAAAAATACTTGTGGAACCTTGATATGGGAGCTTAGCATTGCAAAGCCATTGATTTAGACGCTGTGGCAAATCCATTTAATAAGCATAATAAAATATAAAATGCTTAAAATCCAGGATACGCTCACAGTTCACTGTCAATAAAAGCATTTTGCCATAATATCAATCTAAATTTATCATGTTTAGAGAACAATGCTTTCAATTAATCAAACAACGATAAAATAAGTAATGAATAATAACAATATTCTGATGATTTAATAATAAATAAAACCAAAATGATTATTAAACGTCATTTTTATGGTGAAGAAAAAAGCAAACATACATCACGGTGGATGTGTTCTTCAATTATTTTCATCCTTATATCAAGGAAACAAATAATTTGTTGTTGGAAATGAAACAGGCAAAAACTTGTACTTTGTGCCGTATGATTGGTTAGTTCAATGGCAGCTAACCGATGTGCTCAAGTACATGGGCACGCTACTTCGGCCTGTGTAGCCACCTGCACATAGTAGTAACGATCCATCGTATAGGTACATCAGCACCAAAACAACAGTGCAGTGTAGCCACTCTTTAGCTTCTAGCGTATGTATGTATGTATGTGTGTACGTGCGTACGTGTGTATGTGCGTACGTACGTATGTATGTAAGGGTGTGTTTGTGTATGCATGCATGCATGCATGCATGTATGTAGGTGTACAGGATTTTAGTGTCGGGTGGTGAGTGACTGGTAACATCCACCTGTACCAGACCCCGGGCTGCTTACTGCTGTCTGTGTACGACTGCTGACTGCTCCTACCAATGCCTGCCCAGCATAGTCAGACTAGCTGGGTAGCAGACTAATTAGAGTATTGGGCCTTTGCCGGCCAGCACTCCTTAGTCGTGCTGAGCAATTGTAGGACAGTTGTCTGTAGAGATTGAATCAAAGAGTTGTGGTCGATTGTTGAATAAGCTGTATTGTGTATCACGCCTGGCTGAGCTCTTCTCCTGCTCTGAATTACAGAGAGCTCTAGCCAGCTTATATATAAAATGTTATGTAATAATCAGCCTTAGGTGCTGACAAGAAAACGATAACTGTGTTACATAAGCGTATATAGATAAATAGACATAAACAAAGGCTGCCTGAATTACAGCCACGTCACATGAGCTTTTCTTTGTTCCCATGTGACTGCATAGAGTAATTGGTTATTGAGTGCTTACTTCCTTTGTTCTGGATGGCACAAGTCATTTCTACCACACAGGCATGCATGTAGGCATGTAGGCATGTACTCACGCAAGTGTGTATGTAGGCATGCGCTCATGTATGTATGTATGTACTCATTTACTCATATACTCATGTACCCATGTATGTATGTACATATGTAAGCATGTATGTACGTACCCGTGTATGTATGTACGCATGTAGGCATGCACCCATGTATGAATGTGCGTATGTATTATGTACGTATGTACCCATGTACGTATGTAGGTATGTACCTAAGTACATATGTTGCTATGTACATAAGTACGTATGTACCTCTGTACCTATGTAGGTATACACATTTTGCAAGAATTGATGCATTTCTCCGAATGAAAAACAGAAGCTCCGCCCACTACAAAGACCAACCTACCGGTAGACCAAGGGGGTGTGGCATTACATGACAGTGTTATATATATATATAAACTGTACAGAACTGGTAACATTTCACTTTATACATAGAGTTGACTTCTTACTATAGACTTCACTTCTGTATAACTTATCTATCAAGATGTATTTTAGACATCAACTTACAATAGGGTTTGCTCTACTAGCCATCTTTATTACAGGTAAGTATAATCTATTACATTGTGCTGTTGATCTAAAGCCCAGAAACTGCTGGATCAGTTTTATCTTTAAATCCGACATAATTTACAGAGTCTACAAAGCAAAATTTTTTTGTCCAACCTTATTGCTAAGTGAACAATACTTCCTTGTTAATGCGTTTAATTAAACAAAAGATAGTCGTTTTGAAAATGAGGAGAATATTTTAATCAACCTGTGTGGTCTATCATCTGCAAAATTCTAAACAAATTTTTCATTATCTCATTTTACTTAAGTTGAATAACTTCTGAACTTCTTTTAAAAACCTATTTTTAGAGAGAAAACATTATTTCAAGTATAAACCAAGTTTGGGAATGACTAAAAAGGCTATAAGGAGAGCTCCACCACTTTACTAGAGGGTTTAATTTCTCCAAAGCTCCATGTACTATTTTTATAACAATTTCTCTAGTGCCACAAAAACTATGATGAATTGGAAACTGTTCACAGTCAATTCATCCAGTTTCAAAAACCAAAAAATGACAGCATATTACCTAAAAATAAGCTATGAATATCTCTGTTGAGGATGCTACATCAAGCTATATGTTACCAGCCTCTATTGATTTATTCCTTTTGACATTTTCTTTCTTGCATCAATATTGTGGAGGTTGTCTTTCCTTGCATCGTGTAATAGATCAATCATACTAAGACTAGCATTGATGCATTAGTTTATAATAATTCATTACTATACGTGGTAATATTCAACTGTAATATTTAAGTTTGGCTGAATGCGATGATTAAACATATTATGAATAAATACTATTTTTGGTTTACTACAGGTTTTATGGAGAATAATTGTTTAGTTATGCTATAGTTTGTCATCAATGTATAGATGATATGTTATTCTGAGAACTTATAAATTAAGCTAGCTCCTTTCGTATTTAGCAGTTTAGTATTTTTTGTTCCAATAAACAATGTGTTGTAGCTGTGGCCAGCCTTGATTGTATACTCTGCATTGGACACAGTGCAGACTGTGGTCCAGGTACCAACAATGATGACTACAAAGTGACATGTGGAGCCTCATATGCGACGACTGACACCTACAAGTGCTACACAGACACATATACTTACCGTGAGAATGATACCGCAACTTACTATGAGAGGTTAGACTTCAACCTTAAAATACTGAAACTATAAATTATTGCAGTTAAACAATTTTTTGATATAAAGATTTTTCTGCAGATAGGTAGCCCAAGGAAATGGGTATCAAATAATTTTGCTGGCATAACTATGATACTTTTCATAAAAAACAAGTTTCTATATTTTTACCAACCCTCATCTTAACATCAGTGAATCATTATTGCTTTAGAGGATGTGAATCTCAAGCCCTCAAAGATGGCTGTGCAGTAGTACAAAACTACCTGGGTTACAAGTATGAGAGGTGCATCTGCTCAACAGGAGACAAATGCAACAGTTCTACAGTTCCAGTGGGGTCTGTTGTACTTATGTCTGTAGTGGCTTTCATCAGCACCAAACTGTTGTAAGGAATTGCTTGTTTTGTAAACAAAACTGTTCTTTATAAAATGCTGTCAAGTAATAGGAATTTTTTGGTAGTTTGTTGTTTACATATTATTCAATTGCTGTAGTGAAATAAACAAATACCTGTCACTGATCAAGATAAATGCCTGAACGCCATTGAAGCTGCTGAGCTCTTTGGTTCATATCTACCTTTTTCTACACTCATTTACTAAATACAACAGTTTCACAAACATCACCCATCCAGATCAGGTTTTTCTATGATCAATTCTATAATACCGTGTATGATTGCTTCGAATGGCAAACACGACAAAAAAATCTCTGAAGTAACTGGGAAAATTCTTCAATCTAGCACATCCTGTAGTGTAAGCATGAAGAACAGGTTAGATATAATCTCTATTTCATAGACATTCTGCTTGTCTAAATCTAGCTATGCAACAGGCAAATTCAATTCACTCTAACTGAACACTAAATAAAATATAAGGAGCAAATCTAGTTTGTTCATTTCAATAGAGCAGTTGAATAGCCTCAAAGACGTTTAGACATAACTACCTTCATGGAAAAGACACTATAATAAAGGTGAGTTGACAGGCTCTAGTAGCTTATAACGATCCGGTTTTTATTTTTCCTTGATTATTCTGCAAATTGGGAGTTATCTTCTTTATTATTTGTTTGGCAATCGTTGAGAATTTATTGAATAATCATGATGTTCTAAACTGTTTCATTCCATTGCCTCCAGATCGTCTAATATATTTTGGTTTTTCATTTGATGTACTTGCCAAAACGCTCTTATTGTCAGCATTGAACCAAACTACAAAATAGCTGACAAGATTTAGAGTTGTTTGCTCTTGGAAACTCCTTCCATTGCACACAGCCTCCCTCCTCCAACTCATTCTAAAAAAAGGTATACACCCTTACTGTCAACACAATTTTATTTCCCTCCGCACATCACAAAAGAGCAAAAAAAGAGATCTGATCTGATCTGATCTTCCCTGCATTGTATCCAGTTTGACACCCAGACAAGAATCGAGTGCTAAAAAAGATTGATATTGATAAAACTTGTTATGAAATTACTAAACTAATATTTACACTGCAAAGTTTGAATGAAGTTTGATGAAAAGTGAAAAAAACAACATGAAAGCTTGATATGAGATCTTAGCATAGCAAAGCTATTTATTAAAAAGCTCTGTTGACTCCTTTCAATAAGTATATATAAAATGTTTAGTATCCAGGAGACGCTCACAGTTCATTGTCAATCAAAGCATTTTGCTGTGATACCGATCTCAACTTATTATGTTTAAAGAACAATGCTTTCAATTAGTCAAATATAAACCAAAGACTTACAATAGTAAGCACTCAGGTTGTAGTACAGTTTCTAGCTGTAGTGTGCATAAGCTGTCTTTACGAGCAACCTTGAGACTTCCATATACATATATTCTTGTGCTATCAGTCATAGAATTATCCCGCTTCCTCAAGCCCCAACTGTTCACAGCGTTCGTTGATCTTAGTTATTTGCACAAATGGCGTGCCAGACTAATTTCCCTCTCCAAATGTTTGTCTTTTTAAACATACTTTATTTTTGTCACTAGAAAACACACTAGAAGCATTTGTATTAGTAATAGCAGGAATTGATAGTTAGGCCCCCGTGTACATCTACCGATTACCTACCGATTTGCGTTACCAATTGCGTGATTTTGCAGCCTCAGTTTCCGGATAAATCGCTAAGCAAACGGTATCATATTATTTTAGGTAATCGACAAGTTTTGATCCACATCAAAAAATCAATAGACAATTGACAATTTGACCAATCATATCACTGCTCGTGGTTTTAATGTTTCCAATAAAACTGTTTCTCACGCACAATTATTTGTGTGACTAAAGAAGTCGTTCATAATCGTCCTACCTTTGTTGTTTCAAAGCCTTTATGGCTAACTATGGCATCAAATACAGCGAGTTAACCAGTATTGCATGAGAATGGCAAGTGGGGAAAAAGGAGAAACACCCTGTTGTCATTTCCGATTGGAAGGGACAAATCGGTGTAGCTGTACACGTAGCTTAAGTTGTTGCTAGTAGCTGTACACGTAGCTTAAGTTGTTGCTGGTAGCATATTTAAATAAAACCAATAAAACAATCATTGTTATTGATCTCCACCTACTAATGCAACAACAACTGCACCAAATTGTTGAGTGATTTACTGCTACATTATTCATCATAGACATCCCACCGGCCACTGCAGAGCTACTAGCGTGAAACAAACAAACAAACAAAGGATTAAACTCGCTCTAAGATGGCAATTAATTAGATCACCACTTACTATACAAACTGCATACACACCACCTTCCCTGCATTGTATCCAGTTTGACAACCAGGCAAAAGCCGAGTGTGAAAAAAGTGCGAAAATTTCTGAACCAATATTTACACTGCAAAGTTTGATTGAGGTTTTGTGAAAAGCGAAAAAAATAATTGTGGAAGCTTGATATAGGAGCTTAGCATTGCAAAGCCATTGATTTAGACGCTGTGGCAAATCCATTTAATAAGCATAATATATAAAATGCTTAAAATCCAGGATATGCTCACAGTTCATTGTCAATCAAAGCATTTTGCCATAATATCAATCTCAATTTATCATGTTTAGAGAACAATGCTTTCAATTAATCAAACAACGATAAAATAAGTATTGAATAATAACAATATTCTGATGATTTAATAATAAATAAAACCAAAATAATTATTAAACGTCATTTTTATGGTGAAGAAAAAAGCAAACATACATCACAGTGGATGTGTTCTTCAATTGTTTTCATCCTTATATCAAGGAAACAAATAATTGGTTGTTGGAAATGAACCAGGCAAAAACTTGAACTTTGTGCCGTATGATTGGTTAGTTCAATGGCAGCTAACCGATGTGCTCGAGTACATTGGCACGCTACATCGATCGTGTAGCCACCTGCGCATAGTAGTAACGATCCATCGTATAGGTACATCAGCACCAAAGCAACAGTGCAGTGTAGCCACTCTTTAGCTTCTAGCGTATGTATGTATGTGTGTACGTGCGTACGTGTGTACGTGCATACGTACGTATGTGCGTATGTATGTAAGGGTGTGTTTGTGTCTGCGTGCATGCATGCATGCTTGTATGCATGCATGTATGTAGGTGTACAGGATTTTAGTGTCGGGTGGTGAGTGACTGGTAACATCCACCTGTACCAGACCCCGGGTTGCTTACTGTTGTCTGTGTACTGCTGCTGTCTGTGCATGACTGCTGACTGCTCCTACCAATGCCTGCCCAGCATAGTCAGACTAGCTGGGTAGCAGACTAATTAGAGTATTTGGGCTTTGCAGGCCGGCACTCCTTATGTCGTACTGAGCAATTGTAAGGAAGCTGTTCTGTTAGAGATTGAATCAAAAAGCTTGTGGTCGAGTGTTGAATAAGCTTGTATTGAGTATCACGCCTGGCTGAGCTCTTCTCCTGCTCTGAATTACAGAGAGCTCTAGCCAACTTATATACAAAACATTACGTAATCATCAGCCTTAGGTGCTGATAAGAAATTGCTAATTGCCTTACATAAGCATATGGGAGTAAATAGATATAAACAAAGGCTGCCTGAATCAAGGCCATGTCACATGGGCTTTTCTTTGTTCCCATGTGACTGCATAGAGTTATTGGTTATTGAGTGCTTACTTCCTTTGTTCTAGATGGCACAAGTCATTTCTACCACAGAGGCATGCATGTAGGCATGCATGTATGTAGGCATGCATGTAGGCATGTACTCACGCAAGTGTGTATGTAGGCATGCGCTCATGTATGTATGTATGTATGTACTCATGTACCCATATATGTATGTACTCATGTACTCATATACTCATGTACCCATGTATGCATATATGTAAATCGGCATGTACTCATGTACCCATGTATGTGTGTACATATGTAAGCATGTATGTACGTACCCGTGTATGCATGTACGCATGTAGGCATGCACCCATGTATGTATGTGCGTATGTATTATGTACGTATGTACTCAAGTACGTATGTAGGTATGTACATAAGTACGTATGTACCTCTGTACCTATGTACATATACATGTTTTTCAAGAATTGATGCATTTCTCTGAATGAAAAACAGAAGCTCCGCCCACTACATAGGCCAACCTACCGGTAGACCAAGGGGGTGTGTCATTACTTGACATTGTCATATATATATAAATTGTACACAACTAGTAACTGCTCACTTTACACGTAGAGTTGACTTCTTACTGTAGACTTCACTTCTGTATAACTCATCTATCAACATGTATTTTAGACATCAACTTACAATAGGATTTGCTCTACTAGCCATCTGTATTACAGGTAAGTATAATCTATTATATTGTGTTGTTGATCTAAAGCCCAGAAACTGCTGGATCAGTTTTATTTTTAAATCCGACATAGTTTACAGAGTCTACAAAGCAAAAACTTTTTGTCCAACCTGTTTTCGTCACCGTATCAAACGTAAAAAGCAACAAAGAACAGTTAGGATCAAGAGCTGTCCAGTTCTGACTCCTTTTCCATTGTAAAATCTAAGATTTGATTCAAAAGCCAATACTGGTGAGAGATTTAGTTTTTGAAACCTCTAATTAAACATAAATTGGTCATTTTGAATTAGTCCAGAGAAAAACTGCTGACAAAGGTGGATGACAATAAGCTGAAAGTTATTTTTTAAGGAAAGCTGACGCCCTAAAAAATAGTGACTGTCTCTTGCTGTTTTTTGCATTCCAAGAGCGTATTATCTACATTGTGATCAGCTAACTTCTACTACATTTCCATCTGCTCAAACTAAAAGGAGCAGGATTTCCACAGGATGTTCTCGTAAAATACTACAGCTCATGCATAAGACCAAAGATGAGTTACGGCTGCGCAGTATGGTTTCCCATGTCATCATCTAATGGCATTGATAAGCTAATCCGCCCGGAAAAGCTCATACTGAAAATCATATGCCCAGCACAGGAACACTACGAGGAACGCCTCGCCGCTATGCATATTACACCCATAGTCAACATCCTTAAGAATATGTGTGCCAACTATGTAAACAAAGTTCAACAGCCTCTAAAATGTCTCCATGGACTGCTGAATAAACCAGCCCCATCACTGCGTAAGTCATCACTCCTCAAACCAAGACAGACTGATGTAAAATGTAGAACCAAAGTCCGAGGCTCCACTGTTTTTCTCAAGTATTGGAATCAGGGTTGTTTGAAGTACTGTAAGTAAATTTTATTACTCTTAATACTGAATCTTTTATTAATTAATCGCTATTTTCTTTTTTCAACTCAGGCTGCCATAGATTTTAAACTACCGTGCTGAAAACTTATAAGGGTTGGCATCTTTCTTAACACTTACTTTAAATGAATACCACCAATCAGATTTCTTTCCTTCCGTTGCCACCATACCAATTAAAGCCTCTATACCTCTTGCTCTCTTTAGCTTTCCACTGCTGAGCCAGACCCACTTCTTTAAAGTTTCATTTACTGTAAGTAACCTTACAACCAGTCAGTCAAATGACAACGTACATAGCATAATTATACGTTTTTATTCAACTTTTTATACGTGAGGGCAACCAATAACCCCAATGTATACAATACAAACTTGATTGATTGGAGCCTTCAATACAGCTATATATAAATATATATCAATCTTTATTTGTCAACAATTGGTCATGCACAGTGCAGTTAAGAAAAGTGCCAACCCTTATAGGTTTTCGTCACAGTAGTTTAAAATCTATGGCACCCTGAGTTAAAAAAGAAAATAGCGATTAATTAATAAAAGATTCAGTATTAAGAGTAATAAAATTTACTTACAGTACTTCAAACAACCCTGACTCCAATACTTGAGAAAAACAGTGGAGCCTCGGACTTTGGTTCTACATTTTACATCAGTCTGTCTTTGCTTGATGAGTGATGACCTACGCAGTGATGAGGCTGGTTTATTCAGCAGTCCATGGAGACAGTGTTTAGGCTGTTGAACTTTGTTTACATAGTTGGCACACATATTCTTAAGGATGTTGACTATGGGTGTAATATTCATAGCGGCGAGGCGATTCTCGTAGTGCTCGTGTGCTGCGCATATGATTTTCAGTATGAGCTTTTCCGGGCGGATTAGCTTATCAATGCCATTAGATGATGACATGGGAAACCCTGCTGCGCAGCTGTAACTCATCTTTGGTCTTACGCATGAGCTGTAGTATTTTACGAAAACATCCTGTGGAAATCCTGCTCGTTTTAGTTTGAGCAGATGGAAATATAGTAGAAGTTAGCTGATCACAATGTAGATAATACGCTCTTGGAATGCAAAGTTCAGCAAGAGACAGTCACTATTTTTTAAGGCGCCAGCTTCCCTTAAAAAATAACTTTCAGTTTATTGTCATCCACCTTTGTCAGCAGTTTTGCTTTGGACTAATTCAAAATGACCAATTTATGTTTAATTAGAAGTTTCAAAAACCAAATCTCTCACCAGTATTGGCTTTTGAATCAAAACTTAGATTTTACAATGGAAAGGGTGTCAGAACTGGACAGCTCTTGATCCTAACTGTTCTTTGTTGCTTTTTAGGTTCGATACGGTGACGAAAACAGGTTGGGGTGGTTTGAAAATGATTCGGAAGAAAAAGTATATTAGGCCTCAATGAGCGAACAACTCCAAACGATTTAATAAGCAAATTTTTTATTCTTTTTCTTTCGCATCTCTTTATGCTGCTATTTAAAAGTTTTTGTAGGTCCTAACCTGCTCTTTTAAAGTTCAGGCATCCTCACAAGTACATAAAATGAGTAAAAGATAACTTGGAAAACACCTGCTTGGCAGTGTAACTTCTTTGCCTTGCATCGTGTTGTTAGTCATCTCCCAATATGTAGAATAAGAGTGCCTCTGAATGCTGCCATGAGCTGGGGATGAGGAAACCCCAATCACATGCACTGCAACTCTTCAGCAGGAACCAGAGAAAATCTGTAAATATCAAGTGTGTAAGTTTCTTGCATCTTGATTGGTCAAAGAATAGGTGTGCCATGAGGCATTTTTTTGAGGTTTGCTGCACCAACTATCCACCTTGACTACTTATTTGTAAACACTTGCACTTGCAACAGTTAATCCTCATGGCACTTTTGCAGTGTACTTCCTGTCTCGCCTCCGGGCTATCAATTCTGTTTTTTCTTTTTCAATAGGTGTTGACTGACAGAAAATTGGAACCTCATAGTGGTTTGTCTGTTTGGTCTAGCCAAGGTTCTAAAATTTCAACTTAAACATTCCGAGTCAGACTTGTCTATTCTTTAGTTTGAGACGGATTCCCAGAGAAGCAAACAAAGCAAAGTCTAATTTTCATCAGATCTCTTTTTCTTTGCTCTTTTGTGATGGGTGGAGGGAAATAAAATTGTGTTGACAGTAAGGGTGTATACCATTTTTTAGAATGAGTTGACGGAGGAGGCTATGTGCAATGGAAGGAAGAGTTTCCAAGAGCAAACAACTCTGAATGTTTTTAGCTATTTTGTAGTTTGGTTCGATGCTGACAATAAGAGCGTTTTGACAGGTACATCAAATGAAAAACAAAAATATATTAGACGTTCTTGAGGCAATACGTGGTGTATGGAATGAAACATTAGTTTAGAACATCATGATTATTCAATAAATTCTTAACGATTGCCGACCAAATAATAAAGAAGATAACTCCCAATTTGCAAAGTAATCAAGGAAAATAAAAACGGGATCGTTATAAGCTAATAGAGTCTGTCAACTCACCTTTATTATGGTGTCTTTTCCATGATGGTAGCTATCTCTTAACGTCTTTGAGGCTATTCAACTGCTCTATTGAAATGAACAAACTAGACTTGTTCTTTATATTTTATTTAGTGTTCAATTAGAGTAAATTGAATTTATCCTTGCGTAGTTAGAGTAAGACAAACAGAATGTCTATAAAATAGAGATTATATCTCACATGTCCTACTTGCTTACACTACAATATCTGCTATATTGAAGAATTTTATCTGTTATTTACTTCACAGATTTTCTTGTCTTGTTTACTATTCGAAACAATCATACACGATATTATAGAAATGCTCTTAGTACAATCTTATCTGGATGGGTAATGTTTGTAAAACTGATTTATTTAGTAAATGAGCGTAGAAGAAATTAAATATGAACCAAAGAGCTTGGCAGCTTCATCAATGGCGTTCCTGCATCTATACTTGATCAGTGACAGGCATTCGTTTACTTCACTGCAGCAATTGAAGAATGTGTAAACAAAAAATTACCTGTCAAACATTTACACATAGTTTTTCTTCCTATTTTTTGACAGCATTTTAACAAAAACAGTTTTGTAAAGAACAGTTTTGTTTACAAAACAAGCAACTCCTTACAACAGTTTGGTGCTGACGAAAGCCATTACAAAC
Source organism: Cryptosula pallasiana (assembly GCA_945261195.1). Classification (NCBI taxonomy): domain Eukaryota; kingdom Metazoa; phylum Bryozoa; class Gymnolaemata; order Cheilostomatida; family Cryptosulidae; genus Cryptosula; species Cryptosula pallasiana. The sequence continues at coordinate 7,094,051 of OX183132.1, read as the reverse complement.
ATAAGTACAACAGACACCACAGGAACTGCAGAATTGTTGCATTTGTCTCCTTTTGAGCAGATGCACCTCTCATACTTGTAACCCAGATAGTTCCGTATTACTGCGCAGCCATCTTTTAGGGCTTCAGATTCACACCCTCTAAAATAATAATGATTCTCTGATGTTAAGATGAGGGTTGGTAAAAATATAGAAACTTGTTTTTTATGAAAAGTATCGTAGTTATGCAAGCAAAATTATTTGATGCCCGTTAGTAGTAATATATGAGCAGATCTCCCTACCAAGTGTTTTTTTGTGGATTTGATCTTGGAGTTTAGGCAATGGGTTACGGCGTTGGATGAATTCGCCGAGTTTATATTGTATATCATTTGAGAGGTATTTGAGTGGCATTTAAGTGGCATTTGAGTTTTGATTATTTTTTTACTTAATTTGAACTTATAGCATATAGATTTTGAATGCATGACATTCAAGTTTTGATAATTTTTTTACATAACTCGAACTCATATGATATTTTGAGAGAGAGGAGAGAAGAATGAGGAGATATAACTACATTGAATCAATATATGATTATATACATTTATTACATAATAAGTAGCAAAATATTCTTGTATAATATAGCTAGAGTTAGTAAATACTAAGTAATACAAAGCACTACAACTTGTAATGACAATCAATGGATGATAGTCTTTTTCTTTACAATATCGTCATTGTTGTACTGATGTTATAACTTAGGAAGGAAGACTTCTGTTCTATGTACTTTTGATTCCATAATGAACTAAAATAAAAAGTTATGTATTAGTATAGGATGATTAAACAAAAATGTAAAATAATTACATGAATTTGAATTATAGTTCTTTTTACATTGGTTAGTTAACATTATATAGTAAAGGGAAGTAACTCACCAAGTTATATTGTTCGGTTTGTTTTTTCTTGAGTGTAATTTTCATCAAGTGTTTTTGATTCTCTCTCTTCTATCTAAAGCAAAACAAAAAATAATTGCTTTATAAATAAACATTATCTAATTGGAAGTATTACTTATATCAGTTAGTCTACATTAAATAAAAAATACTCACTATGTTGTCTTGTCTGACATGCTCTTTTTGAATATAGTTTTCACCAGGGGGTGTTGGTTCTCTCAAAGATGTAGAAGATGTGTTTCCCACTCCCATTGAAAGCACTAAGACCTTGTTCTCAACAACCTCATCTGTAGTAAAGTACTTCATCTGGTTGGAATCATCAAGTTTGTTGGATAGGTTTTGAGCCGTTTCTATCGCTTGTAATGCTGTGAATGTGATTATACCATGTCGATGATAACCAAATCTACTAACTTCACGATTTCTTACAAGTATGACTCCTGTTCCAATTCGTTTGACGTTGCTAGCATGTTTTTCAGGTATATATAGAACTCCCATCATCAAACCATCGTATTGCAAACATCTGTAGTTTACCAGTAGCGCATCCATCACCACTTCTCCATTAGGTAATGTTAACTGAGTTGATATTTGAGGAGATTCAAAACTGATTACACTTCCAACAGCAAATTGAGAGAGTGTTGCGATACGAACCATACTGATCAACTGACTAGGTGTTTTTTTTTTTATTAATCTACTTAGCTGTTGAGCTTCCTCAAGGGAAATATTGGATGGGAAGTTGATAGGGTGAAAGATTGGATGCTTGTCTGAATCGAATCCCATAAAAACCACCAGTTTTGGAACATCCGGTTGTGTTGGAGCTAATTTGTTGTAATCCTCATTTCTCACCATAGACCTCACTTGTCGTCTGTTGCCAAATGTTTCGACATTGTAGCGGATAATGCATAAGTTTTTATAGACATCCTCAGCCGGTCTTTCGATGGAGATTATCTCGAGAAGCGATGGTGTTTGATTTAAGTGAAGTGGTTGAAACCTTCCAATCATTACTCTTTCATTGGTATCGCAAGAATTGAGCAAACTAGCAGCATTTTTTGACAAGCAGGAAAGATGAGAAAGAGATGGTGCTTTCAAAGTCCAAGTATAGTCAATCGTTTTATTTCTATCCGAATCCCATGGCTTTGGTCGAATTGTTTTCAGTTTCCTTCTTATTATATGTGAATCAGGAGGGATATTTTCTTTATCATCAGAGTATGGTTCGAATGTTGAGAGAAATGAGGTATTACGGTCTTCATTCATATTCAGAGCGTTCAGTCAGAAGTTGGAACTGAAAAAAGAGTAAAAAATATGTAACAGATGGCTGGAATTTGAAAAATATTTTGAAAAAAATAAACTAACTAGATATTTATAAAATAAACACATAATCAAAACCATAATAATTTTTCTGATGCATTATGGTGAAACTATTTGATCTTTTATTAATAAGAACAAAATATTAAAACATAAAATTAACTTTCTGAAGTATTATAGCAAATCTAGTTGAAGTTTTTTATCAATATATGTTAAAGAATTATTTAGTGATTCTCACCTTATTGAATGAAAGTCTTTCTATAGTTTCAAGTAAATGTAGTAGTTGCTGTGTAGATGTTGCTTCTTTGCTAGCTATTGTAGAACTGGATGCTTTCTGTGTGAAAACAGTGGTTCTTAAATAGCTAAAGATGTACTAATTAACCCTATGAAAAACCATCTCGTGAAACCTTCTTTATAATATATCTATGACTCAGCAGTTTTTCACGCAATATTCCCGCGAAAGCATTGGTTTTTATTCGTGTGAAAATAAAATTTTCACTCCCGCGAAAGCAACGGTTTCCATTTGCGTGAAAATAAAGTATTTATTCCCGCGAAAGCATTGGTTTGTATTCGCGGGAAAATAAAATATTTATTCCCGCGAAAGCAACGGTTTCCATTCGCGTGAAAATAAGTTATTTATTCCCGCGAAAACATTGGTTTGTATTCGCGGGAAAATAAAATATTTATTCCCGCGAAAGCAACAGTTTCCATTCGCGTGAAAATAAATTATTTATTCCCGCGAAAGCATTGGTTTGTATTCGCGGGAAAATAAAATATTTATTCCCGCGAAAGCAACAGTTTCCATTCGCGTGAAAATAAATTATTTATTCCCGCGAAAGCATTGGTTTGTATTCGCGGGAAAATAAAATATTTATTCCCGCGAAAGCAACGGTTTCCATTCACGTGAAAATAAGTTATTTATTCCCGCGAAAACATTGGTTTGTATTCGCGGGAAAATAACATTTTTATTCCCGCGAAAACATTGGTTTGTATTCGCGTGAAAATAAAATATTTATTCCCGCGAAAGCAACAGGTTCCATTCGCGGGAAAATAAATTATTTATTCCCGCGAAAGCATTGGTTTGTATTCGCGTGAAAATAAAATATTTATTCCCGCGAAAACAACAGTTTCCATTCGCGTGAAAATAAATTATTTATTCCCGCGAAAGCATTGGTTTGTATTCGCGGGAAAATAAAATTTTTATTCCCGCGAAAGCAACGGTCTCCATTCGTGTGAAAAGAAATTATTTATTCCCGCGAAAGCATTGGTTTGTATTCGCGGGAAAATAAAATTTTTATTCCCGCAAAAGCAACAGGTTCCTTTCGCGGGAAAATAAATTATTTATTCCCGCGAAAGCATTGGTTTGTATTCGCGGGAAAATAACGTTTTTATTCCTGCGAAAACATTGGTTTGTATTCGCGTGAAAATAAAATATTTATTCCCGCGAAAGCAACAGGTTCCATTCACATGAAAATGAAATATTTATTCCCGCGAAAGCAACGGTTTCTATTCACATGAAAATAATGCTGATTCATAGCAGTGTCAGTCGTAGTGTTGTGGGGGATAATTATGGAGTTGGTTCCTGATTCAGACACCTGGAATTTTATAAATGAAGATCTGCTTATAACCAAAATGTATTTTTCCACTGCTGTTTCCGCTGTCCCAAAGAAGTTGACAGCTTTTAGGAATTTCTGCAATAATTATAACTTGAGACTCTAGAACTACACTAAGCACTTTTGAGAGGTTACTAACCCATTCATTAATCGCACCTATGAGCATATTAGGTCTTTCAATGTTATTTTGTTTTTGCAGGCACTAAATTTTGTTGTTACTGTATTTGATTGATGTTTCAAAAAAGTTTAGACATGAATTAGAGTTGACAGAAACGAACATAAAATAATTTGGAATAAACGTCGACAACACTGGAATGAAGGAAGGCTCTTGTTCCTTTAGAAAGGATAGTTCTAACTTCAATTCCCAAAGTGCCCATGATCATTCCGGGTAAAATATAAGATAGCATTAAACTTTAGCAGCTTTACATTTTTATGATTACCACAACTGCTGTTCTCTCGTAGAAAACGTGGGAGTTCAGTCATTTTTTGATTATCAGCATTTAACCTACTTAGGTTTCTCATACTTGCATTCTATATATCCCTGGTTATCCAGAATTAGCTGGCCTTAGTTTGCTTCTATTGTGATTCTTTCCACATGCTGTTACAGGCTGTTGCATGTTTAGTTCATTATGCCTAATATGTTTTTTTTCCACTGGCATACTCTAGATCTTTACATGAGCCAACCTCTTTCTCAGGGATCCAGTTGCAAGTATAGCAGTATTAATACACTTCACCTCCATAACCTACCCATCCATTAATATACATTTTTGTATATTGGTATTCAGTCAGCTATTTCCCGATTCCCAAGCTTAGTGCATACATTCTGGAGTGACATAATTAGGAATATTGCAAGGGTTTATCTCCGTGTATATTGGCCTTTACTGACGCCTGCTAGAGAGAGGATCACCGTACAGAAGGGTCCAACAATTCCACCAGCTTGTCTTATCAACTGTACCTATAGAGAAACACGCTAACATCTGTGACAGTAGCACCGGGTCGGTAGCGCTACCGAGACGGGTAGGAGTTGCTCCTTCACTCTGACTATGCATGTATATAGATACACCACTGATCAACCAAGCACCGAAGAACAACAAATATGCCATAAAACTCTTAAACTTACTGCGAGAAGTTCAAGTCATAACAATTATTGTAAGAATACAGAAAAGCTTGCAGGACCTAACTCTCTGGCCAAGCACACAAACAGGCCAGCCCAGTGGGTGCAAAATCTCTCCATTTATACTAAACATCCATGGTTGAGAAACTGTTGAAAATGCTTACTTTGGATTGGTCAATACACAGCTGGCACAGCAGAACAATAATGACTTGTTCGCAAGCACAGGCTGGCAGAACAGAGATAGTTACCGCGATAATTCAAAAGCGCATTACATCTTGGAAACTAGGCAATATGTCCGTAACAGTACAGGTGGCTTGGCTCATCTACTAGGTGTAAAGTTTGAGCTGTGGACTGGGCAAGGTCGTGTTTCTTTTGTTGGTACAGCCCAGGATGCAATGTACTTATGATAAATGAAATGAAAGTCCACAAAAAAAAATCTGTTACAAAGATACAAAAACCTTTCAGCTGGTAGTTAATGAAAAAGGCTTGTGTTGAAACGCTACAGCCAGTATGGCGATAGCTAGAAGTTTTGGTTCATAACCACTTTCTTCTCGGAATGTAAACTAATGTGTGAGAAAACGCTCATTTTTTGGGGAGAACTTGAAACAAATTTTATTCAGGTTATTGCGCAGAGTCTGTAGTAAGTTACAGTAGCATGATTTGTAACATCTTCGGTGTTTTTTTCTGATATATGTACATACTCGCTTGACTAACAAAAAAATAAATTTCCATTAGTTTTGTGCAGCATATTTTGGGCTGACGGCCAATTGTTACTGCACCAACTGTGATAACCTCTGTTGAACTCATCTACCCACTACTCTCAGTGGTAAGCACTGAATGATTTGAAGGTGACTTTTATAAACTGAACACACTCGTAGTGTTGACTCATTATCTTGTTTGTTATTACTCTCACACAAGCAGGCAGATAGTCAAGGCAAAGAGGTGCCGGACAAAATAAAAAGTTGATTAGAGTAACATGAAGTGAAAACCAAGATATTTTAGTGAATTTTACTTGCAACTAACAGTGACCACTGCTGCACAGAAGTGCCCCTGATGGTGGCATCCGGCATCTGTTACAGCAACTATATTGCTCTTATAAGCTAATATTAGTACTAATAAATCATATCGGCACACGGTATTAACTACCCCAACCCTGAGTAGCTCTCCCGGGTTGGCAACAACATGGCCATCATAGCCAGAGAAACAAAAATTAGCCCAAGTACCTCCAAACACCACCTCTCAAAGCTGTCTACCCTCAGATGAGTAAAAACATGAACCAAAGGCTAATAAAAGCCAAAGGATTATATCAGCCTATCACTGGCCAAGCAAAACACAGGCTTGACCTTTTTTCTACTGGGCGCCAGTGCCATTTAACCCAGTTACTCTTATCTTATTTGACAATGCTATCTACTATCTATCATATAACTTCCCGTCATGCTTCCTATGCATGGTTGGAAACTTTCCATTGTAAATCTACCTATAAAATGCAGAGATATTGTTACACTCCTTGAACTACCTGATATGTCATAGCATGAGCATCACCTCTTGTCTTTGCATGGATTGCCACCTCATATTCTGTGATGAATAAACGGCATATTTATACACTACTTAAACACAGTGAATGTCTGAGATGAGGCCTCGCGACTGTTGATAGAGTCGGTCAATCACTTTACAACACATCGTTTGTGCCGATTCTACACTGGGTCACCTTTGAGTTGAGATAGACTGTTGATTGTCAGGCCTGAAGTGGCTGACTGCATTGTTGCGGCTGCACAGACTGCGCGTCTGCCAGCACAACCCCCTAGCAAAAGGTTGTGGACATGAAAATCCATTACATATGTATATGACTTAACCCGTAGAAATATGTCAATTTGAGATCAACTGAAAACTTGGCAGATAAAAAAACCTTTGTTTGCATTTTTACTTCAGTAATCCGCAACATCAAGATAATCTCGTATCAAACATCAGTATGTGATGTGCGAGGTATGTATCGCAATGTCCGTTCATTATTTTTTCAATATTTGATAGTTTTATGCCATAGAAGTTTGCAGCTTAAGAAAATGTGAGAGAATAACATTATTCATGAGAGATCACACCTACTAATTACAGGTTGAAAATATAGGCTAAAACACAAAAGTTTAATGGCAATAAAACCTTCCAATAATTGAAAAGAATTAGCCAATTAATTGTTACAGTAATTATCTTATAATTTCAATGATGGTGTGTTCAATTTGACATCCAATATGTTTTCCATAATGTTAGCTAGTTTCAAAACTTTAAGTTATCATCATTATTGTGACACACCCCCTTGGTGTACCAGTAGGTTGGTCTTTGTAGTGGGAGGAGCTTCTGTTTTTCATTCAGAGAAATGCATCAATTCTTGCAAAACGTGTATACCTACATAGGTACAGAGGTACATACGTACTTAGGTACAGAGGTACATACGTACTTAGGTACATACCTACATACGTACATGGGTACATACGTACTTATGTACATAGCAACATACGTACATAGGTACAGAGGTACATACGTACTTATGTACATAGCAACATACGTACATAGGTACAGAGGTACATACGTACTTAGGTACATAGCAACATATGTACTTAGGTACATACCTGCATACGTACATGGGTACATACGTACGAAATACATACGCACATACATACATGAGTGCATTCCTACATGCGTACATACATACATGGGTACGTACATACATGCTTACATATGTACATACATACATGGGTACATGAGTACATGCCTATTTACATATATGCATACATGGGTGCATGAGTACATACATACATACATGAGCGCATGCCTACATACACACTTGCGTGAGTACATGCCTACATGCATGCCTACATACATGCATGCCTACATGCATGCCTGTGTGGTAGAAATGACTTGCGCTATCTAGAACAAAGGAAGTAAGCACTCAATAACTATTAACTCTATGCAGTCACATGCGAACGAAAAAAGCTCACGTGACGTGGCTGTGATTTAGGCAGCCTTTGTTTATGTCTATTTATCTATATACGCTTATGCAACACAGTTATCATTTTCTTGTCAGCACCTAAGGCTGATTATTACATAACATTTTATATATAAGCTGGCTAGAGCTCTCTGTAATTCAGAGCAGGAGAAGAGCTCAGCCAGAGTGATATACAATACAGCTTATTCAACACTTAAAGGGATAGTCTACAGAGAAAGCCAAAAATGACATTTTTTGATGCTAGTTTATTTGATATTGGAATAGTTAGGTAGCACTAATTTAATACATAAGCTACCAAAAGACAATGATTTTCCCAATAGGGGACCAAATTTTATTGTAAAACTTTCCAAAAGTATAAAAATAGCAGTATAAAACTGTCAAGTTTGCACAAATCTACTTTGAATTTCACGCTGTTAGAAATATCGCCAAAGACTCGTTACATTGTTGTCTATAATGAGGGTACACCCCGCACAGACATAGCGTGCATTCAACTTGTGCGACATTAGTAAACCACCACTGCTGGAGCGCGACTGTGAGTGACCCCCTAATATGACGGGACCGGCTTGCACGCCTCGTCATTATTATACAGATACTTATCAGCATTGTGGCTATGTCACATTAGGCTCTATCAATGATCAGTGATGACAATAATTATCACGGACAACTTCTCCTATCATAGATGATTATTAATAATAATGTACAGGATTTTGCTCTGTGGTAGCTTAGCCTCTGCACCTGTACTTCCTCCCTTCACTCAGGTTGACTTTGCTAGCTATATTGGCACGAGCCGTGACCAGTTGTCGTACTTAGTAGGGAGTCATTGCTGACTATCAGCTAAGTCGACTGGTCATGCATCCGCCTCACACTGCAGTGGTCGAACCGTTGCTTAGGCAAGGTTGAGTAACTCGGTGTATATTTATCTGTTACACTTGTCAGTATATGTATAGCAAGCTATAAAGCATATGTTTCCAAGGTAAGTGCGCAATGAAGTATTTTGTTAGACAAAGTGACTTCGGAGAGTAAGTGGAGTAACTCTGATTTATTATGGTAAAACTGAGCATTTATATAAAACTGACAGGACAAGATTTGAGATAAGACAAAGGCAGGCTACGCCTGCTGCATAGTGATTGGTTGACATAACAATATGGCCAGCCTTAAAGATAAATATTGATAGTCCTGCCCTTTAGGGGTGGTACTTGCATAGAACAACATGTAGACATAGAAAATAGACATAGACACAGACATAGAACGACACAATAGAACTGCGCAATTTGTAAGAGAGGGTAATTGCTAAATTCGTGAGTTAATTGTTAGTGTTTGTGTTGGGTGCGCTCGTGGCATCCTCCACACACGCCGCCCCATTGGCGACAATGCCAATAAAAATATGGCACGAGCGATTTAATTGTCCATGGTCAGCTCCTTCTTCTCTTTCCTCATCTTGTACTTTATATCCTCTACCTTCTGTAGGGTCTTATAGGCTTCTCTTGTCAGCTGCTGTATCTCCGTCTCATACTGATCTAGTCTTCTCACTCTTTCTCTTCTCTTTCGGGCTCTCTCCTGCTCGCCGTCGACTTGTACGGTCGTTCTCCAATGGCGTCTTTCTCCTTCCTCACTCACTCTCCTCTCTGGCGTCCGTCTCTCTGGGGAGGTAGGAGGGTTGTACGCCACCTTCCTCTTCTTCATCGGTGGGGATGCCTCCCTCTGGTCTCCTAGTCGCTTCATGATTTGTGTCTGCTTGGCCGCCTTTTCCACCATCTTCTCATAGCTAGGTGTCGGTGTCCCAAATTCTTCTGGTTGCTTCCACTTCATGAATGTACAGAACTCTTGGTAGTAGTCCTTGTCCACTTCGTACAGAGGCTTGTTGCTTCCTCCGTGAGCGGCGGCTCCTTGATAGCTTCTGATGTGTTTATGAATTGCATCCTTCGACTGGCTCTTCTTTCCACAGTGGCAAAAGAAAAAGGTGAAGTGCTGTCGGACATGGTAAATAACTCTTTTTCTTGCATGTCGGAAATCACACAGCTTGCATTTCCAGTCATCATTGTCGTCATCCATTCTCTGCACTGCCTCTTTTATAGCGTGTAACGTCTTGCCGGTTACCCATATCTCTCGCATGCTTGTGCTGCTGGCTGGCTTTCTGACCAGGGTCTCGTCTGTAAGAGAAACCGTATTTATTCTTAGCAGTGGTGATGGCGGACAAACTTTTGTCGGAAATGCCTCTTTCTGAGGCACTCTGACAGTGAGTTTTCGCACTTCGTCATCCAGTGCTGTAGTGAGTGATTGTATCGAGACTGTCGGTAGCTTACCAGTACTGGAGGTGATCAGTTGGTTGCCGACAGCTACGTCTTCAGTATTCCTTCCTCTAGTGCGGGCCATTTCTTCAAGTAGTTCGGCGAACTGTGCAAAAACGTGATGTGGTGCTATCTCTGACGGTTGATGAGCAACTGATTCCTGGTGGGCGCTGTCTCGTATTATATTTTCTTCCTTGGCGCCCTTGGTTGCTTTTTCCGTCGTTTGCGCATCCCACGTGACTGAGTCTTGATGACGTGGGAGCGCGGTTCGAGTATCTCTGGTTGGTGTGTGTGCATAATCGGGGGTTGTCTTCTTTGGGCGCAAGGGGGAACAACTCCTTGTTTTTTGCCGAATTTCGTGTATTTCTCTTCTGCTCTTTCTTTTCACCTCTATCCAACTGTTTTGGTCCGAATTTCTTTCTGTTTTCTGTGGTCCTGGGTTCTCTCTCTCTGCTCTCTGTACTCTCTTCTTGCTTAGCTCTGTTTCTGTCTCATCTGGGGGGTTTTGTGTCCTACTGTGTTGTAGCAATGATAATCTGCCAAACGTTTCGGCTTATTTCTTTCCCTCTGTGGTCGTTCTACCGGAGAGGGTTGTCCTGGTCGAGCTACTAGGGCTGGCCAGTCCTCTTCACTGAGGGTAGGTACACCTGTGGGTGGTGTAGCAGGTGGTACAGGTATTACTGCTACCTCCATCTCCTCTACTGGCCCCTCTGGCTCGTCTATCTCTCTGTATAGGCTTCTGGTGTCTCTGACCTCTTCTGCTGTGGGGTTGACTGGTGTACTAGGAGTGGGTGTTTCTTCTTCTTTTGGTAGTGGCACCGGAAGTGGGGGTACCGGTAGCAAGAATGCTTGCTCTGGTCTTTCTGCCTCTCGGGTCTGTGGTACGTCTACATCTCTGGGGTAGGTACGTTCTTCTCTTGGTAGTATTGGTAGTGGCTGGACAGTTTCGTCTACTCCTCATGGCTGGAGTGGTGCTTTCTTTGGCCGTCCTCGCCGTGCGCCTTTCATGTTCGGACGCATGGCAGGTTCTCTACAGAGTGGGGCCCTGCCCACTGGTTCATCGCACGTCCGGTAGGATCGTAGCCTCTGTCCATTCTGTATGGACCACTGTCCGTTTCTGCCCACTTTATAGGTATGGTTGTCGAATGCTTCCAAGACTTGGTAGGGGCCCACAAATCGGGGTTGCAATTTCGGGTTGCTCCCCTTCACTCTCCTCTTATTCTCTAGGACTACCAGGTCTCCTTCTTTGAAGACAGGTGGTTCGTCGCTTTCCTCTTGTCTGACCTCTTGTTGTCTGTCTCGTAGGTATTGGTGTGCCGTCTGTAGGTTGGTCTGGATCTCTGCTGTGTACTCTGTCACGTTCTGTGGATCCAGTGAGGGGGGTGTCCCGGTTAGCTGATCCGGCAGACGCACCTCCCGTCCTAACATCAGCATGTTAGGCGTCTCTCCTGTGGCTGAGTGTGGGGTGCCTCGGCATGCGCGCATGATTTGGGGAAGGAGGCTGTCCCATTCGTCCTGTCCCTTAGTGAGGATAAGGGCACGTAGGGCGTCCCCGAGCGTGCGGTTTTGCCGTTCAACCACTCCGTTCCCTTGAGGATGGTATGGGGTGGTCCTGGTTTTCTTGATCCCCCATAGGCTGCAGAGTTCTTCTAGGAGTATTGACTCGAACTGGGCGCCCTGGTCGGAGTGGAGTTGCTCCGGCAGGCCCCAGTATGCGAATACTCTCTCATCAAGTGCAGTGGCTACGGTGGGTGCAGTAGCGTCTGGCAGCGCAATGGCGTCCTGCCACCGGGTGAAATGGTCGGTGAGGACCAGCGCCCATCGGTTCTTCCTCTTTGTCAGCGGTAAGGGTCCCACCAGGTCCACAGCTAATTTTTGGAATGGTCGGCCAGCGTACATGCGCTGCCTGTGGGGGTTGTCTGTCTTCCGTCCGCTCTTTGCCACCTGGCAGACCTCGCACTCGTTGATTAGTCGCCGGACTAGCGGGGAGATGCCAGGCCAGTACCAGTCCAGCAGGATGCGCTGTCTGGTCCGATGGATGCCTGCATGAGCTAGTCGGTGGGTGTCCCAAACGACCTGGGTCCGTCTGCTTGGGGGGCACAGGGTGCACTGCTTTGGTCAAGTTGGGTGTTGGAGTTGGATGATGAGCACTCCGTCAGGGCGGATTGTCATGGCTCCTCGCCTCTCGTATAAGACCCGCAACTCCGTCTCTCCTTCTGCTAGCTCTCTTTCTGATATGCTGCCTGGCTGTCTGACCTCTGCGTATATTCGGGCGATGGGTCCTGTCCCATCTCTTTGCTCTTGCACTACGTCGCCGGTGGCTTGTGGGGGTTGTACGAAGGTGAGATTCACTTGTTCTTTATTGAGCGGTGGTGGTCTCTCCTGGGTCAGTTCTGCGTGGGTTGGTCCGCCATCTCTCTGTTCTATTGCACTACACTGGCGGCAGTCCACACACTGTCCTCGGCGGCTGAGCCCGTCAGCGTTACCATGTTGCACCCCTGCTCGATGCTCCAACTTGTACTTGAACTCTGCCAAGGTCTCCAGCCATCTGGCAATCTGGTTTGAGGGTTCTCTCCTCCTGCAAAGCCAGCGTAGGGAGGCATGGTCGGTTCGTAGCTTGAACTCTCTGCCGTATAAGTAAGGTCTGAAATGCTTGACTGCCTTTATGACGGCCAGGAGCTCCTTCCTGGTCACGCAGTAATTCTTTTCAGTTGGAGCCAGCGTCTTGCTGAAGTACGCTATGACTCGCTCTTTCCCTCCTTGGACTTGGGACAGCACGGCTCCTACTCCCACTGCACTGGCGTCAGTGTCCAGGATGTAGGGCAGGCTGGGGTCCAGGTACCCTAGTACCGGGGCGTGTGTCAGTCCGTGCTTGAGGTGATCAAAGGCTGCTTGCTCTCTTGGGCCCCACTGCCAGGGGACGTCCCTTCCGGTGAGTACGGTGAGGGGTTTTGCTATGGTGGCATAATCGGGCAGGTACTGCCGATAATACCCTGCTGTTCCTAGGAAGGCCTGGAGCTCTTTCATTCCTCTGGGGGTCTCCCACTGTCGGACGGCTGCTACCTTTTCTGGATCTGTTGCCACGCCTTCTGCACTCACTACGTGGCCCAGGTATCTTACTTCCTTCTGTAGGATCTCACACTTTGATGGCTTGACCTTCAAATCAGCTTGCTGGAGACGTCCTAGTACCTCGCCCAACCTTTGCAAGTGAGTTTCAAAGTCGGCGGCGATGATGATAACATCATCGAGGTACAGCAGGAGGGTGCGCCAGTGGAGGCCCTTCAAGACTTTTTCCATCAACCGTTGGAAGGTAGCCGGGGCGGAGGTCAGGCCGAAGGGAAGCACTTTCCACTTCCAGAGTCCGCTACGTGTGATGAAGGCTGACTTCTCCCGCGTGTCTTGGTCCATGGGCACCTGCCAGTAGCCACTGGTGAGGTCCAGGGTAGAGAAGTACTTGCTCCCTGACAAGGCATCGAGGGACTCGTCGATGCGAGGGATTGGGTACGCATCCTGTCTGGTGAGGTCATTGAGTTTGCGGTAATCGACGCAAAATCTCCATGAGCCGTCCTTCTTCTTCACTAGGACCACGGGGGAACTCCATGCCCCGTCTGCCGGCTCTATGAGGTCCTTTTCCAGCAGGTCTTTGACTTGGCGCTCCGCCTCTGCTTCTTTCTCAGGTCCCAGACGGTGGGGTGGGCATCGGATTGGTCGAGCTCCCTCTATGGTAGGAATGGAGTGTTCGGCCAGATGCGTCCGTCCTATGTCACCGCTGTGACTACTGAATACCGTCTGGTACTGCAGTAGTAGGTCCTTCAACTGTCCTTCTTGTCGGGTGTCTCTACACCCCTTCCGGGCTTGTGTGAACAGCTCCCGTAGGTGAGGGGGAATCTCTCTCTCTGTCGTCCCTCGTCTGACTGGGGTTGGGGGTTCATCCAAGGCTTGGATTCCTTCTGCCTCTACTCCGGTGAATGTCCCTATCACCTCTCCGGCAGGTAACCTCAGAGTGTCCTGCGTCGGGTTCAGGCATCGTACCATTACCCGTCCGTGGGAGTCGGGCTGGTTGACACTAGTAGCTATGGGTATTTTGCCTTGGATACTTTCTATCACCCCCTGGGGGTATGTCTCTCGGGAACTCAGGTGACACTGGATGGTCATCTCGGCCTGGGGAGGTAGCTCCGTCTCCTGTCTGACCTGGACCTTCGATACCAGATTCCTTCCATGGCGGTCGGTGCACACCAGTTCCTTTCCTCCTATCACCAATACTGGTCGTTCGAATCCTAGCTGACACTCTTGACTGGCCAGGAATGGCATGCCTAGTATCACGTCTTCATTTACTTGGCTGACCACAAAAGTTTCGCTGAACTTGACATGTCTGATTCTGCCTTGGAGTGCGAGTAGTCCATAGAAGGGGAGCCTTGTCCCGTCGGCCATAAGGCCGTGTGAATCGTACTCTTGCAGGTTCTGTCGGATGTGGTCAGGTAGTCTGTCGAAGATGCGCTTGGCTAACAGGTTGGTGTTGCATCCTGTGTCAATTAGGTATGTCACTGCTTCTCCTTCCACCCGTCCAGGTAAGTAATAGCTGGAGCGATATGGGCGGGTAACATGGTTGAGTTGCAATGTGACTGGCTTTGGGCTGACTGTCCTGTTCTTCAGGGGGGTCGCGGTCTGCGTCTGCTTGTCTCTCATCCTGGGCCTTGGTTCCTGCTGCTCGCGAGTCCCCGCCTCCTCTGTCTCTAGCAACGCTGAGTCGGCTAATTTCGCCAGACTGGCGAAGCGGTTGGACAGAGTGATCGGGGGACTGGTCAGGAGGTCCAGAGAGAAGCTCGCCCGCGGTTTCCCTTCCTGTCTTCTGGGGTCAGCTGGCTCTTCCATCTTCTTGCTCGAGATCGCCCGTCTGCAGCCAGTAGGTTGCCCTACTGCTGCGGGCCGTACCCGTTTCCCTGGCGGCTGGGCCAGGGGGAGGTCCTACACTCTCTTCGGGTGTGTCCCGTTCGCTGGCAGCCCCAGCACTTCTTGGGTATCTCTACCTTTCTCTCAGCCTTTAGGTCAGCGATTTCCTTTCCCAGTCCTTTCACTGTGCGGAGGAGTTGAGTCAGGGGGTCCTGCACCTCTTGGCAGCGGCTGTCTTTTCTTCGAGGGGGCTCCTCGTCTTCTTCAGGGTCAGCCTCCACGGTTCTGATATGCGGTCCTCCCATTGACTGGTGAGGAACCTGCACAAACTCGTGTCCGGCTTGGATGGCCTCTTCCAAGCTCTGGGGGCGTACTGCCAGCAGATGCCGTTGCAGGTACGTGTGATCCAGAGTGCTATGGAATGTCTGCATCGTCATCTCTTCTCGATTCTGTTGTGGGAGGTTGCCATAGGCTGCCTCAACGAGACGTTCGACTGTGATGGCATGGTCCCTCAGGTTGTCCTTTGGTGACTTACGGTAACTGAGCAGCTTAGCTTGCGCTTCTGACCGGCTCATACCGAAGGTTGCCTTCAAGGTCCTGATCACGTCTTCTGTCGTCTCTCCTCTCCCACATTGCTCCGCTCTGCCAGTCAATGCTTGCCGTAGATGGATGACCGCTTCCTCAGGTTGCCAGCGGTTGGCCGCAGCCACCTCTCTGAACCTGTTTAGGAAGTAGTGGACATCTCCGTGGCCATCGAACTGTGGCGCCTTGAATCTGTCTCTAGTGTTGGCTACTGTCATCCGGTTGAGGATGTCGGTCAGTGTTCCCATCATCTGCATACTGGAGGGGTCTCGGTCGATGCTGGTGGCTCTCCTCCTCTGTGCCATCTTCTAGTCGTCCTTAGTGTGGGAGTGTCTTCTTCAGTGGATGCTTCAATCCCACTGCTGCCACCAATGTACAGGATTTGCTCTGTGGTAGCTTAGCCTCTGCACCTGTACTTCCTCCCTTCACTCAGGTTGACTTTGCTAGCTATATTGGCACGAGCCGTGACCAGTTGTCGTACTTAGTAGGGAGTCATTGCTGACTATTAGCTAAGTCGACTGGTCATACATCCGCCTCACACTGCAGTGGTCGAACCGTTGCTTAGGCAAGGTTGAGTAACTCGGTGTATATTTATCTGTTACACTTGTCAGTATATGTATAGCAAGCTATAAAGCATATGTTTCCAAGGTAAGTGCGCAATGAAGTATTTTGTTAGACAAAGTGACTTCGGAGAGTAAGTGGAGTAACTCTGATTTATTATGGTAAAACTGAGCATTTTATATAAAACTGACAGGACAAGATTTGAGATAAGACAAAGGCAGGCTACGCCTGCTGCATAGTGATTGGTTGACATAACAATATGGCCAGCCTTAAAGATAAATATTGATAGTCCTGCCCTTAAGGGGTGGTACTTGCATAGAACAACATGTAGACATAGAACATAGACACAGACATAGAACGACACAATAGAACTGCGCAATGTGTAAGAGAGGGTAATTGCTAAACTCGTGAGTTAATTGTTAGTGTTTGTGTTGGGTGCGCTCGTGGCATCCTCCACAATATTGTGATAGATTTGCAAGGTTGAGTATCCGGATGGTGTGCTGGTGAACTAAAAGCCAAAGATAAAGACCAAGGCACAGAAAAGAAGGAGAGGTGAAACTCGTTGTTACCGACTGAACGTTGTACATAACTATATTGAATTGCATTGTGATTATGTTATAGAAAGTCATTATATATATAATGTTGGAGATTATCTCCCCTTGTTTGTGAACAAAAGGTATAATTGTACGTAAAAATGAAGATAAAGCTTGAACTAATGTCGTGTTACCTTGTATTGAATATTGTTCTTCATGTGTGTTGATGTATTACATTTTATCGCTTTATATTGATAAACATAGTGTAATGAAATGTTGCATCCTACTACTATAGCTTCCTTCGCTTGATGAAAACTAATAGCACTTGCTCTCAGCAACATTCAACATTTCATAGCGGCTGCAAATAACTCATATTTGACTTAGCATTTTTGTTCATTACAAACAACATCAAGGCCTGGACGGCGTTATGCGCTATGCTCATTACGTGACGTTACAGCTGGCTGGCCTGGGCTGGTCAGCTGTTGGTGATTGGCTCTAGTGGTGTGGGGTAATCTGGACAGCCAATGAAAGTGAGCTGTTCATATTTGAAAACTTGGTAGTTTGGCAGGGTGCTGTTTTTGCCGCTCAGTACTTTGCTCACAACTGTGACAGCACATTAAACTTTTGTCAACTTCTTGCTTTTAATATTATTACTATTTCTTGTTAGTTACTCACTTATGTTCAAATGCACGAGCTACTGGAAGCCAAAAGGTAACATGCTGTCAACCACATTTTGCTTTAGTAATTGTTCTTTGTTACATTGATTTACTTTGTGGTCTGACATCTTACTCTGCTTTCATATTCACCCTAGTATAGAAATTTAGTGCATCTGTTACTGTTTTAGATTTCACGGTGTAAAATATATTACTATTATTCTCATATTACATCACCTGTGAAATTCACCGCAATCTTTGTCAGCTCGTGCTGTCTAGTCTAGCCGACTTAAAACGCTATACATAGGACTTTTTCTAGTGAGCCGCACCAGTTTCCGTTTTTTGTATTATATGGATAAGTTTGGCTGAGCCAGTTGGCTCAGCGCAGTTGGAGCTATACTGATCAATAAAGAGAGTATTATCTTGAAACCCTTCTTGTTGCACTTGGCTTTTCTCTATTGACGAGATAGTCTGGATCCTTGGCCCATCTCTACCATAGAGATACTCCCCACCGAATTCCTTCGGTCCTTATCTATTTATAGAAAGGACCCTCCCCCTGTAAGACCGGATCTACTAGCTTATTGAAGCTCTTGAAGCTGTCTTAAGATAGTGCAACCGGCAGTGACACCTCGTAGTCATCCAGTGTGACCAAAAGGGTGGAGGATTGTGGCTGAACTTAGTCACACGCTACCAAAATCTTCTACAATATTGATAGGTATTGTTACACATAATTGATCAAACAATACATAGAGGAGACAATTTCAATGTCTCAACGCAGTAATGTGACATTTTGTATCAACTTGTCAATAATCATCCTGCACAGCAGCACATGAGAAACAGTCAATGCATTTCACGTGACTTTTGAGGTTTTTCTTCTCTCGAAAATAAAGGTAAATTCATTGTGTATGGCTTATGCCACAAAACAACACTAAAAGGTGGAAAAACTCTTTAGCAAGTTAACACATGGATCTCTGAGAGCATCTATCCCTAAACATGCAAATTAAAACTCAGTGAAAAGCTTTCAGTCGAAATTGACAATAAATGGCAAGCAAGAGTCTGGTACTCCAGTGAGCAAATTCAACCATTTAGTATCAAATGTCACCTTTGAGCTCATTGGTAACAGGGTAGTTTTTTTTTCAAAAAAGAACCGTGAAAAATTAATGCTTTGAAAATAATCAGTTTGAAAATGATGGTTCTCCGAACAGTGTTTTTTGAGTTTAATCTTCACTAATACAGTAAAGCTTCTTCCAAAACAGTTTTAATTATTAAAACAATAAAATACCAAACAATCATTTATAAACAATGCAAAGTTAATAGTAATGATTTGAAAGAATTGAGACTAAATGCACCCCTGACCATGTTAAATTTACACTGAGTGATCGCTTGGTTTGCCTTTACTATTGCCAAAGCCAACAGTTCATACTGTTCCCCATTCTTCAGCAATTCTGTTCAAGCTCTCTGTTACAAAATACAGCCTAAAAGTTAATAAATGTTTGTTGATAGATGGGGGCGATGTAGATGACGAAACACTATTGGAAAAACAAGTATGTCATATGTGGGCTGTGTTTGGTTGACTATAGAATCGGCTCTCAATATTTTCATTTTGATCTGGCAACAACCTCAAATAAAATGCTAAAATGTTATTGGCGATTTCTTCCGAGACAGAAGCTGCTATCGCTATGCTAATCACCAAGTAATCGCTCGGTGTACATGTGGTGTTAGTTGAGCACTCCGGTGAGCAGTCAGATATAAACTTCTGGTACGAGTGGCAGGGCATCCAGAAATTAGCTAGTGAAAGAGTCCCAGTCCAATTCAAAAGATTCAGATGTTTGAAAAAGTGGTGGAGCTTTGCTTAGAACAGTTTTGTATTTGAAATGAACCCATTTTTAAAACAGGTTTGTTTCAATAGAACCCATTGATAACATAAGTACAACAAACACAGCAGGAGCTGTAGAACTGCTGCATTTATGGCTATATATGGTGGTAAAACTGTTTTATTTAGTAAATAGATATAGAAAAATAAAATGAGCATCAAAGATCTTGACAGCCTTAATGTGTTTCAGAGATAGATATTTGATCAATGACAGTACATTTGTTTACTCCACGGCAATAATTGAGCAATAAGCAGACAAACATATTATCAATCAGACATCTAAAAATAAATTTTTCTCCAAGTTTAACCGTTAAAATTTTGCAAATCACTGTTTTGTTCACAAAACAAACAAATCCTTACAACAGTTTGGTGCTGATGAAAGCCATTGCTGACATAAGTACAACAGATACCACAGGAACTGCAGAATTGTTGCATTTGTCTGATGAGCAGATGCACTCCTCATACTTGTAACCCAGATAGTTCTGTATTACCGCACAGCCATCTTTGAGGGCTTCAGGTGTACATCCTCTAAAATAATAATAGTTCATCGATGTAATTGAATTAAAGAAGCTTTGTTTATGATGAATGCTTCAGTTTTGCAAGCAAGTTTATATGATAACCATTTTCTTTTGGTGAAATAAATAATTTTGAGATTTCCTTACTTTAACATATGCTGTTATGTAATACCCTGTAGCATAATTATCTGTCTATACAAAGCTTACCTATAATAGTAAGTTGCAGTATCATTCTCACTGTAAAATTCTGTACCAGTGTAGCACTTGTAGGTGTCAGTCGTTGCACCAGATGCACCACATGTCGTTTTGTAGCTATCATTGCTGATACCTGGACCACAGTCTCTACTCCACCCATTGCAGGATATACAATCAAGAGTGGCCACAGCTACAAAATATTGTGTATTGGAACAAAAAAAGCTACATTGCTAGCGGCAAAACTAATTAGAATGATCAACAAATTTTGAAAATAAGAAGATTCCATACATCGAAAGAGATTGCTCAAAGTTACAATTTGTGACACTGAATTTTTTGTAGCAGTTTTCGTGCAATACATACTCGTTTGTTTGACATTAAAAGTGATTAGAAACAAAGATTTAATTTCACAACTATACTTCAGAGCATTTTCAGGCAATTTAATTACATTTAAAGAAAACAAATTGTTTCGGAAATTTTTATATTTGGACTCTTTGATGTTTTGTTATGGTAGCAGTTTTTTTTAAGTTTTTAGCTCAAATGGAAAATCCAAAAGCCAAACCCTTCATGCACAGCTACATAAAATCTCATCAAAATTGTAACTCGACTTGTTTTGGAAATAACTTAAAACTTAACTTCTTTTATAAACTGTCACAATTTTATGAATAAAAATTCAGCTCAACCAGTTTTTCAGGTTTATCACCTTTGTAAAATGAGCTAGTTTTTGGTAAAGAGCTCTTTTTCGTACGCTTTATAATTATTTCAAAAAATTGATGTAATGTAATTATAATGCTAATTTTATTGGAAATTTTCTTACAGAAAAGTCATAAGCAGTCTGTTTTATGAAAGTGACACAATAAAAGTTGATAAGTCGACAAATGCACTCAAAATTTTATAAAAAAAAATTGTGACAGCTAAGCTAAAGACAAATAATCATTCCTATGTCAACAATCAGACCTTTTATTAGTTGAATAATCATTATTGAAATATTATTAACAAAACATTAACAAGAAATTTTGACAAAGAGTAGTTTTGAATTTCAGTTACTGTGAAATATGCGCTTCCCTTAAAATAAAAATGAATAAGCAGTTTATGCGTTTTAAACAACAACAAAAAACACAATACAAATTGAAAGAAAACTACCTGACACACAGATGGCAAGTGTTAAACCAATGGTGAACTGAGTTGCAGCTTGTAATTGGTAATATTTTGGATAACTTTCAATCGAAGTATGAAATATTATTTTTCACAGTTTTACTTACTCCCTGGAAATTCTATGAAGAAAAAATTTAATTACCTGTAATACAGATGGTAAGGATACATAATGCAATAGTAAGTCGATGTCTAAAATACATCTTGATAGATAAGTTATACAGAAGTGAAGTCTATAGTAAGAAGTCAACTCTATGTATAAAGTAGTAGTTACTAGTTCTGTACAGTTTTTATATATATATAACTCTGTCATGTTGTGACACGCCCCCTTGTAATGGGCGGTGCCTTCTTTCAATCCACATCACTTGCAAGATTAGACCTACATGCCGGTGGTAGGCCGTTGTATGTTTAGATTAGAAATAGTAAAACAAAAATTTTAACAAATGGTTAACTCCATACAAACCTGTCATCACTAATATTTGTTGATAAATTTAGGCGTGTGCAATGAAGCAATGATTTTAGCTAGTGAACTACTTTAATGGGCATTCATCTGGAAATATGAGCCAAGCAGTCTTACTCTACTCTTACTTGATAATACTAGCTAACCAATGTTGAGCTAGAATCGATGAGTAACTTACCATCGTGAGCAATGATTGATTGATTGATTGATTGATTGAAGGCTTACAAACTAACTTGTATGCCTTGAGAATAAATGTGTACAGCCGGTGTATAGGCCTATAGAACTAGTAAAAGATTTAGAAACTATTGAACAAGCTGGTTGAGAAACTGTTGTTTTTATTCTACAACAAAATTACTTGGAATAGTACAAAAATTGTCATTTCCCTGTTTTTCCTCACAGCCAATTGCGTTAGTTGCTAATTTTGTTCTTTTGTTCTAATTCGGGGAGCTCTAGTTGTGTTCAAGACAAGCATACATTGGAACAGCTCATAACAAGCTGAATCTAATTAAAAGATTTGGTTTGTCATTATTTTTGTAAAATGCTCATAAAACGTGAGCCAGCCCAAGTTTATTCAAACCAGAAAAATGTGTCCCTTAAAAATATCACTTAGTGCACGAATCTCAACCTTGCTTATTACAAAATTATTCCTTTCTTAAAAAATGGTTTTCGCATTGCCTTTGCAGTGTTTTATTGTAGTTTTATTTGAATTATTTATATATTTAATTGCATTTAATGTTTGATTTGACATCTGTGAACATATTATGTATAAATACGGTATTGCTTTCTATCTTTACTTAGGACGTTTGAAATGGTTCAGTAGTGTACTTTGCATTTACCAGAAATTATATCCTCTAGGTGGGTCCTCTAGATTACCATCTAAAGCATCATTATTTGCAGGTTGTTGTTTGCAATTTCTGGTACTCCTTTTTAACAGCTGATCTCATATTTTTCTTTTAATTTTGCGAACATTAAAGTTTCCACTTTATTTTTAGCCAAATAGTGAAATGCCGGGTAACATTTACTAGTGGTGTTGTTAGTTGCTCTGGTGGTAAAAAAACAAAGTAATTGACTCACGACAGTAGCCTTACGTAAAAGAAGAGTCAGTAAATAATCTCAAAGAAAAGCTTGGTTCTCCACATGGCCGTAGTTAGCTCTAATATCATAATGGCATACTCACAATTAAATGCAATTGCAGATAAAACATTGTGGTTACACCAGCTTTACATGTCACGGTTAGTTGATGAGAAAAATTATAAAAATGATTACATCACTCACCATTCATTTAAGATTTTAGAAAAATATAAAATAATAAAGTTCATAACATGCAACATAAAACCCAGGTAAGAGCATAACTTTGTTGGTCATAAAACTATTTTGTTTCAAGTTTTCATGAATATATTCAAGTGGCTCACGCAAAAAGACCCTCAATAACTTAATCATTCACGGTAAAGCCCCTATAGAAATATTGTGACTGATAACTAGAGAACCTGCATACATTACATCATCAATGGTGTTTGAGTACACAGCCCATGCACAGTCTCTGACAAACTTTTACTAACTCTTATGTGTTTGCTATTGTAAGGCTTAGGCTCACATTACACTAGTTTAAACAAGTCGTCGAAGTAGAAACCAAGCATTGTTGTTGTTTTCTTAAATATCATAAATTGAGATTGAAAATGTGATGCTGAGCTCTCGTTTCAAGTTTTCTTAAGTATCTTTGTTTGTTTTTCACAAAACTTCCTTCAAAGTATGCAGGTAAATGTTGGGTTACAGAGTTGATGAATATAGAATTTCTTTCAGCATCGATTTTCGTCGGGGCATGAAACAAAATTAATGCAGGGGGTACGTGCACCGCATGAGAACTTTGAGCGTCTCCTGGATACTAAGCATTTTATATAAACTTATTGAATAGAGTCAACATAGCTTCTTCATAAATGGATTTGCTATGCTAAGATCTCATATCAAGCTTTCATGAGTCTTCTGTTTGCTTTCCACAAAACTTTATTCAAGCTTTGCAGTGTAAATATTAGTTCTGTAAATTCACAACAAGTTTGATCGATATCAAACCTTTTTATGCTCAGTTTTTTTCTGAGTGTCAAACTACATACAATGCAGGGAAGGGGAGGGGGGAGGCATATGTTCACCACCTAGTTACTGTTAAAATTGTTGTTTGAACCACAACTATGCAGTGGAACTGTTAGGTTAGGGATTTCATGACAACTTTGATGAATATTGAACTTCTTCAACTATCACTTTTCTTCCATGCATCAAACAGAAAATAGTGCGAGGATTGGGGGAGTGGTATGTGCACCGATATGTGTTAATCTGGTGATTCAAGCCACATCTAAGCAAAGAGAAACACGCAATGAGCTTTGTTGTTAACTTTCTCAGACTCAATTACATAATTTACATAATCATAAAAACAGTTTTTCAAATCTTTATGAAAAAAAATTAATATGAGGATCAACAAAAAATCATAATCATTTGAATATGTTTGAATAAATGGCGAACACAAGTAGCCTAACATTATATTGTTTACTTGATAACGCTTCTATAAAAATATTTTCACATGTAGCATAGAGTTATCTCCTGCTCTAGAATGCTAATCATCGGTAAAAAGAATGTGAACGCTGATGACCAAAGGTAAGGGTGTTCATATGCAGTTTAGATAGCAAGGGTGATCTAATTAAGTTGTGCCGTATCAAGCGCTCACTCCTTTATTACAACTGGTTTTACGATTCTAGTCAATTCTGTTATTTTTCCCTAGTAACACTGTAGAGACCCTCTTTCAAAATTGCAGTGGGACAACATGATTGAGATCTGTAATCTCACTCAACAGCTGGTCCTAGTCGTTGCGTTGGAATGTTGTGAATTGACGATAATATTCATGATTTACTTCCGATATACTACGAGTAACACCTAACTTACTACTTGCGCCAATTACTAATGTTGATATTTCTAGTGCTTTGCATCATGACAAAGATAAAGTCTCAAGAAAACAATAAAAAAATTGGGGAGAGGAAGTAGTTTGGTAGCCATTTTTACAGGTAACCAAAATCACCTAACACTCGAAACAGTGAAGGTTTGAGGAAGCGAGATAATTCTATTACCGATAGTACAAGAATATATGTATATGAAAGTCTCAAGGTGCTCGTAAAGACTGCTTATGCACACTACAGCTAGAAACTGTACTACAACCTGAGTGCTTGCTATTGTAAGTCTTTGGTTTACATTTGACTAATTGAAAGCATTGTTCTTTAAACATAATAAGTCGAGATTGGTATCTCAGCAAAATGCTTTGATTGCCAATGAACTGTGAGCGTCTCCTGGATACTAAACATTTTATATATATTTATTGAATGGAGTCAATAGAGCTTTTTAATAAACGGCTTTGCTATGCTAAGATCTCATATCAAGCTCTCATGTCTTTTTTCGCTTTTCATCAAACTTCATTCAAGCCTTGCAGTATAAGTATTAGTTTAGTAATTTCATAACAAGTTTTATCAATATCAATCTTTTTTAGCACTTGGCTTTTGCCTGGGTGTCAAACTGGATACAATACAGGGAAGGGGGTGTATCTGCACCACCCAATATGTATTAATCTGGTCATTTTAGCCACAAATAAATGATGCAAAACATGCAAGGACTCAAATTTTTTAATGGAATATTTCTGCAAAGTATTCTCTCGGCACTCGAATACATAATTAATTAGTCATGAAATTTGTTTTCAGGCTGTCATAAATAGAAAAAAATTAACTGCGAGGAGCAACCAAAATTTATGATCATGTGAATATATTTGATTGAGTGGCTAACACAAATAGACTCTCAATAAGTTGTTTATTTGTGTCATTGCTCATATATGAAATATTGTGATAGATAGTATAGAACTATCTCCCCTTCTAGAACACACACTATAGGTGAAATAAAATATGAAGGGCTGGGAACAGAGGGTACGGTGTTCATATACAGTTTGTGTGTAAGTGGTGATCTAATTAATAAGGGTCTCTTTGTATGCCGGTCATCAGCAACTATCTCTCATGTCTCTCTTAACTGCTCTGTGCATGACCAATGGTTGACAAATAAAGATTTATATATATTTATATATAGCTGTATTGAAGGCTCCAATCAATCAAGTTTGTATTGTCAACATTGGGGTTATTGGTTGCCCTCACGTATAAAAAGTTGAATAAAAACGCATAATTATGCTATGTACGTTGTCATTTGACTGGCTGGTTGCAAGGTTACCTACAGTGAATGAAACTTTAAAGAAGTGGGTCTAGCTCAGCAGTGGAAAGCTAAAGAGAGCGAGAGGTATAGAGGCTTTAATTGGCATGGTGGCAGCGGAAGGAAAGAGATCTGATTGGTGGTATTCATTTAAAGTGTTATGAGAGAAGTGAGAGATAGTTGATGATGACCGGCATGTAATGAGACCCTAATTAATTAGATCATCATTTACTACACAAACTGCTTATGAACACCCTTACCCTCTGTTCTCAGCGATTCATATGCTATTTGACCTATAGGGTGTGTTTTAGAAGGGGAGATAGTTCTATGCTATCGGTCACAATATTTTTATAGGAGCAATGACACAAATAAACAAGTTATTGAGAGTCCATTTGTGTTAGCCACTCAATCAAATATATTCAAACGATCATAAATTTTGGTTGCTCCTCGTATTTAATTTTTTTCTATTTTTGAAAACCTGAAAAATAAATTTCATGACTAATTAATTCTGTACTCGAGAGCTGAGAAAATACTTTGCGCATTATTTCATTATAAAATTTTGGCCCTTGCATGTTTTATATCTCTTAGTTGTGGCGATTAATACAGATTAATACATATTGGGTGGTGCAGACACACCCCCTTCCATGTATTGTATCCAGTTTGATACCCAGGCAAGAATCGAGTGCTAAAAAAGATTGATATTGATAAAACTTGTTATGAAATTACCAAACTAATATTTACACTGCAAAGTTTGAATGAAGTTTTATGAAAAGCAAACTAAAGACTCATGAAAGCTTGATATGAGATCTTAGCATAGCAAAGCCATTTATTAAAAAGCTCTGTTGACTCCATTCAATAAGTATATATAAAATATTTAGTATCCAGGAGACGCTCACAGTTAATTGGCAATCAAAGCATTTTGCTGTGATACCAATCTCGACTTATTATGTTTAAAGAACAATGCTTTCAATTAGTCAAATATGAACCAAAGACTTACAATAGCAAGCACTCAGGTTGTAGTACAGTTTCTAGCTGTAGTGTGCATAAGCTGTCTTTACGAGCACCTTGAGACTTTCATATACATATATTCTTGTACTATCGGTAATAGAATTATCTCGCTTCCTCAAGCCCCAACTTTTCACAGCGTTCGTTGATCTTAGTTATTTGTGCAAATGGCGTGCCAGACTAATTTCCCTCTCCAAATGTTTGTCTTTTTAAACATACTTTATTTTTGTCACTAGAAAACACACTAGAAGCATTTGTATTAGTAATAGCAGGAATTGATAGTTAGGCCCCGTGTACATCTACCGATTACCTACCGATTTGCGTTACCAATTGCGTGATTTTGCAGCCTCAGTTTCCGGATAAATCGCTAAGCAAATGGTATCATATTATTTAAGGTAATCAACAGGTTTTGATCCACATCAAAAAATCAATAGACAATTGACAATTTGACCAATCATATCACTGCTCGTGTTTTAATGTTTCCAATAAAACTGTTTCTCATGCACAATTATTTGTGTGACTAAAAGAGTCGTTCATAATCGTCCTACCTTTGTTGTTTCAAAGCCTTTATGGCTAACTATGACATCAAATACAGCGAGTTAACCAGTATTGCATGAGAATGGCAAGTGGGGAAAAAGGAGAAACACCCTGTTGTCATTTCCGATTGGAAGGGACAAATCGGTGTAGACGTACACGTAGCTTAAGTTGTTGCTGGTAGCTGTACACGTAGCTTAAGTTGTTGCTGGTAGCTGTACACGTAGCTTAAGTTGTTGCTGGTAGCTGTACACGTAGCTTAAGTTGTTGCTAGTAGCTGTACACGTAGCTTAAGTTGTTGCTGGTAGCTGTACACGTAGCTTAAGTTGTTGCTAGTAGCTGTAGACGTAGCTTAAGTTGTTGCTAGTAGCTGTACACATAGCTTAAGTTGTTGCTGGTAGCATATTTAAATAAAGCCAATAAGACAATTATTATCATTGATCTCCACCTACTAATGCAACAACAACTGCAATAAATTGTTGAGTGATTTACTGTTACATTATCCATCATAGACATCCCACAGGCCACTACTGGGCAACTAGCGTAAAACAAACAACGAAAACAAAGGATTAAACTCGCTCTAAGACGGCAATTAATTAGATCACCACTTACTATACAAACTGCATACACACCACCTTCCCTGCATTGTATCCAGTTTGACAACCAGGCAAAAGCCGAGTGTGAAAAAAGTGCGATATTGATAAAACTTGTAATAAAATTTCTGAACCAATATTTACACTGCCAAGTTTGAATGAGGTTTTGTGAAAAGCGAAAAAAATAATTGTGGAACCTAGATATGGGAGCTTCGCATTGCAAATCCATTTAATAAGTAGCCCTGGTGACTCCATTCAATAAGTATATATAAAGTATTTAGTATCCAGGAGACGCTCACAGTTCATTGGCAATCAAAGCATTTTGCTGTGATACCAATCTCAACTTATTATGTTTAAAGAACAATGCTTTCAATTAGTCAAATGTGAACTCAAGTTGTAGTACAGTTTTTAGCTGTAGTGTGCATAAGCTGTCTTCGCAAGCGATCTTGAGACTTTCATGTACATATATTCTTGTACTATCGGTCATAGAACTGTCTCGCTTCCTCAAGCCCCAACTGTTCACAGCGTTCGTTGATCTTAGTTATTTGTGCAAATGGCGTGCCAGACTAATTTCCCTCTTAGAATGTTTGTCTTTTTAAAGATACTTTATTTTCTGCAGCGTAAGGTGAATTTAGTTACATGTAAAAATGGCTACCAAACTATTTCCTCACCCCAATTTTTTGTTGTTTTCTTCACACTTTATCTTCTTCTCTAAGCAGAGCACTATGAATATCAACATTAGTTGTTGGTGCAAGTAATACGTAAGGAGTCACTAGTAGCAGTATATTAAAAATAAATCATGATTATGATTATTATCATCAATTCGCACCATACCAACACAACGACTACAACCAGTTGTTAAGTGATATTAATGACCACAATCATGTTGTCCCACTGAAAGACGGTCTCTAAAGTGTTACTAGTGAAGTGAAAAACAGCGGGATTGGCTAAAATCATAAAACTAGTTGTAATAGCGGAGTGAGAGCTCAAACAATTTAATTAGATCACCACTTACACACAAACTGTATATGAACACCCTTACCTTCGGTCATCAGCCGTTCACATGCTATTTGACCTAGAATTAGCGTTTTAGAAAGGGAGATAATTCTATGCAACCAGTAAAATTATTTTCATAAAAGCATTAACAAGTAAACAATATAGTGACAGGCTACTTGTGTTCGCCACTTAATCAAACATATTCAAATGATAATTATGTTTTGTTGATTCTCGTATTAATTTTTTCTTTTTACGAAGATTTGAAAAACCATTATTAAGATTAAGTAAGCTATGTAATTGAGTCTCGAGAAAGTACTTTGCAGAACTATTCCGTTAACAACACAAATCATTACGTGTTTCACATTGCTTAGTTGTGGCTTGAATGACCAGATTAACTCATATTGGTTGGTTCATATACCACTTCCCCAATCCTCGCATTATTTTCTGTTTGATGCATGGTAGAAAAATAATAGTGGAAGAAGTTCGGTATTCATCAAAGTTATCATGAAATCTCTAACCTGGCAGTTCCACTGCATAGTCGTGGCTCAAACAACCATTTTAACAGTAACTGGGTGGTAAACATATGCCCCCTTCCTGCATTGTATGTAGTATGACACACAGAAAAAAGCTGAGCATAAAAAGGTTTGATATAGATCAAACTTGTTACAAACTTGCAGAACTAATATTTACACTGCAAGGCTTGAATGGAGTTTTGTGAAAAGCAAACTAAAGACTCATGAAAGCTTGATATGAGATCTTAGCATAGCGAAGCCATTTATTAAAAAGCTGTGTTGACTTTATTCAATAAATATATGTAAAATGTTTAGTATCCAGGAGACGCTCACAGTTTACATGTGGTGCACATGCCCCCTGCATTACTTTTTGTTTCATGCTCCGACGAAAATCGATGCTGAAAGAAACTCTATATTCATCGAAGTCGTCATGAACTCTGTAACCTAATACTTACCTGCATAGTTTGAAGGAAGTTTTGTGAAAACAAACAAAGATACTTGAGAAAACTTGAAATGAGAGCTCAGCATCACATTTTCAATCTCAATTTATGATATTTAAGAAAACAACAACACTTGGTTTCTACTTCTACGGCTTGTTTAAACTAGTGTAATGTGAGCCTAAGCTTTATAATAGCAAACACATAAGACTTAGCAAAAGCTTGTCAGAGAGTGGCATGGGCTGTGGACTCAAACGATATTGATAATGCAATGTAGCGGGTTCTCTAGTTATCAGTCACAATATTTGTATACGGGCTTTGCCTCAAATCATTAAATTATTGAGGGTCTTTTTTGTGTGAGCCACTTACTTGAATATATTCCTAAAAGCTTGAAACAAATTAGTTTTATGACCAATTAAGTTATGCTCTCGCCTGGCTTTCGTGTTGCATGATGTGAACTTTATTATTTTACATTTTTCTAGAATCTTAAATGAATGGTGAGTGATGGAATCATTTTTATAACTTTTCTCATCAACTAACAGTGACATATAAAGCTGGTATAACCGCAATGTTTCATCTGCAATTGCATTTAATCGTGAGTATGCCATTATGATATTAGAGCTAACTTCGGCCATGTGGAGAACCAGGCTTTTCTTTGAGATTAATTACTGACTCCGCTTTTACTTAAGGCCACTGTCGTGAGTCAATTACCTAGTATTTTACCACCAGAGCAACTAGCAAATGTTACCCGGCATTTCACCATTTGGCAAAAAATAAAGTGGAAAATTTAATGTTCGCAAACTTAAAAGAAATAAAATATGAGATCAGCGGTTAAAAAGGAGTACCAGAAAGTGCAAAAAATAACCTGAAAATAATGATACTTTAGATGGTAATCTAGAGGACCTAGCTAGAGGATATAATTTCTGGTAAATGGAAAGTACACTACTGGACCATTTCAAAATTCCAAAGTAAAGGTGAAAAGCAGTACCGTATTTATACATAATATGTTCACAGATGTCAAATCAAACTTTACATGTCATTAAATATATAAATAATTCAAATAAAATCACAATAAAATGTTACAAAGGGCAATGCAACACCCATTCTTTAAAGAAATGAGTAATGTTGTAACAAACAAGATTGAGATTAGCGCACTAAATTATATGTTTAAGGAACACATTTCTCTGGTTTATATGAACTTGGGCTTGCTCGCATGTAATGAGCATTTTATGCAAATAATGACAAACTAAATCTCTTAACTAGCTTCAGCTTGTTATGAGCCATCCACTGTATGTATGTCTTGAATGCAACTAGAGCTCCCAGAATTAGAACAACATAAAAAACTTGACAAATAACGCAATTGATTGTGAGGAAAAAGGGGGAAATGATAACTTTTGCACTATTCCAAGTAATTTTGTTGTAGAATTCCGCCATAAAAACAACAGTTTCTCAACCAGCTTGTTCAATAGTTTCTGAATCTTTTACTAGTTCTATAGGCGTATACGCCGGCTGTACACATTTATTCTCAAGGTATACCAGTTAGTTTGTAAGCCTTCAATCGATCATATGTGTATGCAACTCAATCAACATCTCAGCCGGCATTGCTCACAATAGTAAGTTACTAGATGATTCTAGCTCAACATTGGTTAGCTAGTATTATCAAGTAAGAGCAGCTAAGCGGGTGGTTTACAGACTACCCATCATAGAGTGAGACTGCTTGGCTCATATTTTCAGATGACTGCCCATTAAGCCGTGGCTACACACACCTACGTTTTGTAGGAATATGACGGAAAAAATGTTTCGTAGCATCGCTCTGGTGGCTACACACACAGATGATTGATCACCGCAAAGCTACGGAGTGTCCAGGGAGGCAAAGAGGACATAATTATTCAAAATAGTTGATATAATAACTATTGAAAGTATAAATTATAATAATTAAATAACTATGATATTTCTTTATAATACTAGATAAATAATTTATTATCCGTAATAAATAATTAAAGTTTATAAATAATAAGTACCCTCTTTGATAGAAGTAACAAATGGTCTGTTGGCCAATCAGTAATGACCAGGTCAAAGTTGAATTATAAAAAAGTTCATTGGAGTCGTCAAATTTCGTCCATATATTTTATCCAATTGAGAGTGGTTATTTAATAATAATTGTCCAATCACCGAAGCGTCAGGCAAAAAACGTTTTCGTAGACCTACATTTTGGTCTGCGAAATTGAGCGTCTTTTTGTAAGAAAAAACGTCGCTTGCAAAGAAAAAAAACACGTTTTTACCGCGTACCAACAAAATTTGGGTGTGTGTAGCCACCCCTTTAAAGCAGTTCACCAGCTAAAATCATTCGCTTCATTGCACACGCCTAAATTAATCACGGCTAAACAAAACTCAAACAGATATTAGTGATGACAGGTTTGTATAGAGTGCATCTGTCTCGTAAACAATCCGTTAAAATGCAATTTTAACTAGTTTTAATCTAAACATACAACCCCCTACCACCGGCGTGTAGGTCTAATCTTGGAAGTGCTGTGAGTTAATAGAAAGCACCGCCCATTACAAGGGGGCGTGTCACAACATGGCAGAGTAATATATAAAATGCACAGAACTACTAAGTACTCACTTTACACATAGAGTTGATTTCATACTGTAGACTTCACTTCTGTATAACTTGTCTATAAGGATGTATTTTAGACATCAACTTACTATTTCATTATGTATTCTTGCTATCTGTATTACAGGTAATTATATTTTCTCTTCCGTAGAATTTCCAGGGAGGCAGTAAAACTGTAAAAAATAATATTTTATACTTTGATTGAAAGTTATCAAAAATATAACCAATTACAAGCTGCAACTCAGTTCATCATTAGTTTAACACTTGCTATCTGTGTATCGGGCAGTTTTCTTTCGTTTTATATTGTGCTCTTTTGGTTTAAAACACAAAAACTGCTTAATTATTTTTATTTTTAAGGAAGCGCATACTGCTCGGTAACTGAAACTCAAAAGTACTATACGCCGAAATTTCTTGCTAGGCACTCAACGCAAACAATATTTCAATAATAATCATTCAACTACAAAAGGTTTGATTGTTGACACAGGAATGAATATTTGCCTTTAACTTAGATTTCACAAATTCTTTTCATGAAATTTTAAAAGCATTTGTTGACTCATCAACTTTTATTGTGTCATTTCCATAAAACAGACCGCTTATGACTTTTTTGTAAGAAAATTTTTAATAGAAATAGCATTATAATTACATTACATCAATTTTTTGAAATAGCTATAAGTATGACGAAGAGCTGTTTATTTTTTCACCAAAAACTGTCTCTTTTCACAAATGCTTTAACCTGAACAACTGGCTGACCTGAAGTTGCAAAACCTTCAAGGAAACACATGAAACTGTTTTCAGTTTTACTTTTAAAATTGTGAAAGTTTAATTTATGTTTTTTTCAAAACAAACAAGTTGAGTTACAGTTCTGATTAGATTTTATGTAGCTGTGCATGAGGGGTTTGACTTTTGGATATTTCATTTGAGCTAAAAACTTACAAAAACTGCTACCATAGCAAAGCATCAAAGGGCCCATTCATATCAATTTCACAACAGTTTTTTTCTCTAACTGTGACTAATTTGCCTAAAATTTCCCTGAAGTATAGTGGGCAAATTAAATCTTTGATACTCATCACTTTTAATGTTAAAAAAGCGATTATGTATCGCACAAAAATTACTAAAAAAAATTAATTATCGCAAATTGTACCTTTGAGCAATCTCTTTCAATGTTTTGCATCTACTTTTTTTAAAAATTTATCGATCATCCATATTAGGTTTACCGCTAGCAATGTAGCTTTTTTGTTCTAATAAACAATATTTTGTAGCCGTGGCCAGCCTTGATTGTATAACCTGCAGTGGACTCAGTGCAAACTGTGGTCCAGGTATCACCAATAATAGCTACAAAGTGACATGTGGTGCATATGGTGCCACGACTGACACATACAAGTGCTACACTGTTACACAATTTTTCAGTGAGAATGATACAGCAACTTACTATGATAGGTAAGCTTTGTGTCGACAGTTACTCATACTACAGGGTATTACATAACAGCATATGTTAAGATAAGGAAATCTCAAAATTATTTATTTCACCATAAGAAAATGGGTATCATATAAACTTGCTTGCCACACTGAAGCACTCATCATAAATAAAGCTTCTTTCATTCAATTACTCTCATTTTAACATCGGTGAACGATTATTATTTTAGAGGATGTACATCTCAAGCCCTCAAAGATGGCTGTGCAGTAGTACAGAACTACCTGGGTTACAAGTATGAGGAGTGCGTCTGCTCAAAAGGAGACAAATGCAACAATTCTGCAGTTCCTGTGGTGTCTGTTGTACTTATGTCAGCAATGGCTTTCATCAGCAACAAACTGTTTTGAGGAGTTGCTTGTTTTGTAAACAAAACTGTGATTTGCAAAATTTTAACAGTTAAACTTGAAGAATAATTTATTTTTAGATGTCCGATGGATAACCTGTTTGTAAGCTTATTTTTCAGTTATTGTCGTGGAGTAAACAAATGTACTGTCATTGATCAGTTATTGCAGAGGAGTAAACAAATGTACTGTTATTGATCAGTTATTGCAGAGGAGTAAACAAATGTATTGTTATTGATCAAGTATCGATCTCTGAAACTCAGGCTGTCAAGATCTTTGGGGCATATTTTATTTTCTATAACTATTTACTGAATAACGGAGTTTCACCACCTTATATAGCCATAAATGCAACAGTTCTACAGCTCCTGCTGTGTTTGTTGTACTTATGTTATCAATGGGTTCTATGGACTAACAATACGATGCAAGGCAGAGAAGTTACACTGCCAAGCAGGTGTTTTCCAAGTTATCTTTTGCTCATTTTATGTACTTGTGAGGATGCCTGAAATTTGAAAGAGCAGGTTAAGACCTGCAAAAACTTTTAGATCACAGCATATGGAGATACGAAAAAGAAATAATAAAAAAATCGCTAGTTAAATCATTCGGAGTTGTTTGCCCATTGAGGCCCACTTGGGCCCATTATACTTTTTCTTCCAACTCATCTTCAAACTACCCTACCCTGTCTTCGTCACCGCATCGAACCTAAAGAACAACAAAGAACAGTTAGGATTAAGAGCTGCCCGGTTCCGACTCCCTGTCCAGTGTAAAATCTAAGTTTTGATTCAAAAGCCAATACTGGCGACAGATTTAGTTTCTGAAACTTCTAATTAAATAAATTGTTCATTTTGAATTAGTCCAGAGCAAAACTGCCGCCAAAGGTGGATGACAATTAGCTGAAAATTATTTTTTAAGGAAAGCTGACGCCCTAAAAAATAATGACTGTCTCTTGCTGAACTTTGCATTCGACAAGTGTATTATCTACTTTGTGATCAGCTAACTTCTACCATATTTCCATTTGCTCATTTGTATATCTGCATCTATATATAGCTGTATCGAAAGCTTGAATCGCGGCTAGTTCGAGTTTGTATTGTATACATTGAGGTTATTGGTTACCCTCACAGATAAAAAAGTTGAATAATTATGCTATGTACGTTGTCATTTGACTGGCTGGCTGTAAGGTTACTTACAGTGAATGAAACTTTAAAGTGGGTCTGGCTCAGCAGTGGAAAGCTAAAGAGAGCAAGAGATATAGAGGCTTTAATTGGCATGGTGGCAGCGGAAGGAAAGAGATCTGATTGGTGGTATTCATTTAAAGTGTTATGAGAGAAGTGTGAGATAGTTGATGATGACCGGCATGTAAAGAGACCCTAATTAATTAGATCACCACTTACACACAAACTGTATATGAACACCCTTACCCTCTGTTCCCAGCAGTTCATATTCTATTTGACCTATAGTGTGTGTTCTAGAAGGGGAAATAGCTCTATGCTATTGGTCACATTATTTTTATATTAGCAATGACACAAATAACAAGTTATTGAGAGTCCATTTGTGTTAGCCACTCAATCAAATATATTCACATGATCATAAATTTTGGTTGCTCCTCATATTGATATTTTTCTATTTTTGAAAGCCTGAAAAAACAAATTTTATGACTAATTAATTATGTGCTCGAGTGCCGAGAAAATACTTTGCAGAATTATTCCATTAAAAAGTATCGATCCTTGCATGTTTTATATTGCTTATTTGTGACTTAAATGACCAGATTAATACTAATATTGGGGGGGGTGCAGACACACCCCCTTCCCTGTATTGTATCCAGTTTGACACCCAGGCGAAAACCGAGTGCTAAAAAAGATTGATATTGATAAAACTTGTTATGAAATTACTAAACTATTATTTACACTGCAAAGTTTGAATGAAGTTTTGTGAAAAGCGAAAAAGGAAACATGAAAGCTTGATATGAGATCTTAGCATAGCAAAGCTATTTATTAAGAAGTTCTGTTGACTCCATCCAATAAATATATATGAAATATTTTGTATCCAGGAGACACTCACAGTTCATTGGCAATCAAAGCATTTTGCCGGGATCTCAATCTCGACTTGTTATTTTTAAAGAACAATGCTTTCAATTAGTCAAATGTAAACAAAAGACTTACAATGGTAAGCACTCAGGTTGTAGTACAATTTCTAGCTGTAGTGTGCATAAGCTGTCTTTACGAGCAACCTTGAGACTTTCCCATAAATATACTCTTGTACTATCGATCATAAAACTGTCTCGCTTCCTCAAGCCCCAACTGTTCACAACGTTAGGTGATTTTAGTTATTTGTGCAAATGGTGTGCCAGACTAATTTCCCTCTTAGAATGTTTGTCTTTTTAAAGATACTTTATTTTTGTCACTGGAAAACACACTAGAAGCATTTGTATTAGTAATAGCAGGAAATGATAGTTAGGCCCCGTGTACATCTACCGATTACCTACCGATTTGCGTTACCAATTGCGTGATTTTGCAGCCTCAGTTTCCGGATAAATCGCTAAGCAAATGGTATCATATTATTTAAGGTAATCGACAGGTTTTGATCCACATCAAAAAATCAGTAGACAGTTGACAATTTGACCAATCATATCACTTCTCGTGGTTTCAATGTTTCCAATAAAACTGTTTCTCATGCACAATTATTTGTGTGACTAAAAGAGTCGTTCATAATCGTCGCGTCTTTGTTGTTTCAAATCCTTTGTGGCTAACTATGACATCAAGCACAATGAATTTAATCAGTATTGCATGAGAATGGCAAGTGGGGAAAAAGGAAGAACACCTGTTGTCATTTCCGATTGGAAGGGACAAATCGGTGTAGCTGTACACGTAGCTTAAGTTGTTGCTAGTAGCTGTACACGTAGCTTAAGTTGTTGCTGGTAGCTGTACACGTAGCTTAAGTTGTTGCTGGTAGCTGTACACGTAGCTTAAGTTGTTGCTAGTAGCATATTTAAATATAACCAATAAAGTAATTATTATTATTGATCTCCACCTACTACTGCAACAACAACTGCACCAAATTGTTTAGTGATTTACTGCTACATTATTCATCATAGACATCCCACCGGCCACTGCAGAGCTACTAGCGTGAAACAAACAAACAAACAAAATAAATGATTAAACCCGTTCTACGACGGCGAGTAATTAGATCACCACTTACACACAAACTGTATATGAACACCTTACTCTCTGACCCAGCCGTTCATATTCTATTTGACCTATAGAGTGTGTTCTAGAAGGGGAAATAGTTCTATGCTATCGGTCACAATATTTTTATATGAGCAATGACACAAATAAACAATTTATTGAGAGCATATTTATGTTAGCCACTCATTCAAATATATTCGAATGGTCATAAATTTTGGTTGCTCCTCGCATTAACTTTTTCTATTTTTGAAAGCCTGCAAAACAAATTTCACGACTAACTAATTATGTACTTGATTACCGAGAAAGTACTTTGCAAAATTATTCCAATAAAAAATATGGATCCTTGCATGTTTTACATCGCTTAGTTGTGGCTTAGATGACCAGATTAATACA
The DNA here is from genome assembly GCA_945261195.1 of Cryptosula pallasiana. Lineage (NCBI taxonomy): Eukaryota > Metazoa > Bryozoa > Gymnolaemata > Cheilostomatida > Cryptosulidae > Cryptosula > Cryptosula pallasiana. The sequence continues at coordinate 7,056,112 of OX183132.1, read as the reverse complement.
TATCGGGTGATGCAGATACACCCCCTTCCCTACATTGTATCTAGTTTGACATCCAGGCAAGAGCCGAGTGTAAAAAAAGTTTGATATTGATAAAACTTGTTATGAAAGTTCTAAACTAATATTTATACTGCAAGGCTTGAATGAAGTTTTGTGAAAAGCGAAAAACAAAACATGAAAGCTTGATATGAGATCTTAGCATAGCAAAGCCATTTATTAAGAAGCTCTATTGATTCCATTCAATAAATATATATAAAATGTTTAGTATCCAGGAGACGCTCACAGTTCATTGGCAATCGAAGCATTTTGCTGTGATACCAATCTCGACTTATTATGTTTAAAGAACAATGCTTTCAATTAGTCAAATGTGAACCAAAGACTTACAATGGTAAGCACTCAGGTTGTAGTACAGTTTCTAGCTGTAGTGTGCATAAACTGTCTTCGCAAGCGATCTTGAAACTTTCACGTACGCATATTCCTGTACTAACCGTCATGGAATTATCTCGTTTTCACAAACCTTAACTGTTTGAAGTGTTAGGTGATTTTAGTTACCTATAAAAGTGGCTGACAAACTATTTCCTCTCCCCATCTTTTTGTTGTTTCCTTGGCATTTTATCTTCGTCACTAAGCAGAGCACTAAAAATATCAACATTATAGAAGTTGGTGCAAGTAATAAGTAAAGTGTTACTAGTAGAAGTATATTACAAATAGGTCACGATTATGATTATTATCATCAATTAGCACCATACCAACACAACGACTACAACCAGTTGTTAAGTGATATTAATGATCACAATCATCTTGTCCCACTGTGATTTTAAAAGAGGGTCTCTAAAATGTTACTAGTGAAGTGAAAAACAGCGGAATTGGCTAAAATCGTAAAACCAGTTGTAATAGCGGAGTGAGAGCTCAAACAATTTAATTAGATCACCACTTACTATATAAACTGTATATGTACACCCTTACCTTTGGTCATCAGCCGTTCACATGCTATTTGACCCAGGATTAGCGTTTTAGAAAGGGAGATAATTCTATGCTATCAGCGAAAATATTTTTATAAAAGCATTAACAAATAAACAATATAGTGACGGGCTACTTGTGTTAGCATTTAGTCAAGTATATTCAAACGCTCTTTTTTTGTTAATCCTCGTATTAATTTTTTCTTTTCATGAAGATTTGAAAAACTATTATCAAGATTAAGTAAGTTATGTAATTGAGTCTCGAGAAAGTACTTTCCAGAACTGTTCCGTTAACAACACAAATCATTATGTGTTTCACATTGCTTAGTTGTGGCTTGAATGACCAGATTACCACATATTGGGTGGTTCATATACCACTTCCCCAATCCTCGCATTATTTTCTGTTTGATGCATGGAAGAAAAATAATAGTGGAAGAAGTTCGGTATTCATCAAAGTTATCATGAAATCTCTAACCTAGCAGTTCCACTGAGTAGTTGTGGCTCAAACGGCCACTCAACAGTAACTAGGTGGTGAACATATGCCCCCTTTCCTGCATTGTATGTAGTATGACACAGAAAAAAGCTGAGCATAAAAAGGTTTGATATCGATCAAACTTGTTACAATTTTACAGAACTAATATTTACACTGCAAAGCTTGAATGGAGTTTTGTGAAAAGCAAACTAAAGACTCGTGAAAGCTTGATATGAGATCTTAGCATAGCAAAGCCATTTATTAAAAAACTGTGTTGACTTTATTCAATAAATATATACAAAATATAACTGTGACTAATTTGCCTAAAAATGCCCTGAAATATAGTAGGCAAATTAAATCTTTGATGTTCATCACTTTTAATGTTAAACAAGCGATTATGTATTGCACCAAAATTACTAAAAAAAATTCATTATCACAAATTGTACCTTTGAGAAATCTCCTTCAATGTTTTGCATCCACTTTTTTATTAAATTTATTGATCATCCTTTTTAGTTTTACCGCTAGAAATGTAGCTTTTTTGTAATAATAGACAATATTTTGTAGCTGTGGCCAGCCTTGATTGCATATACTGCAGTGGACTCAGTGCAAACTGTGGTCCAGGTATCAGCAATGATAGCTACAAAGTGACATGTCCTTCTACGGGTTACACCTACAAGTGCGTCACACGTACAAGCTCTTACAAGTTGAATGAGACTGCAACTTACTATGAGAGGTAAGCTTTGTATTGGCAGATATTTATCCTACAGGGTATTACATTACAGCATATGTTAAGGTAAGGAAATCTCAAAACTATTTATTTCACCAAAAGAAAATGGGTATTATATGAACTTGCTTGTAACACTGAAGCACTCATCATAAACAAAGCTTCTTTCATTCAATTACCTCATTTTAACATCGGTGAACGATTATTATTTTAGAGGATGTACATCTGATGCAGTAAAAGATGGCTGTGCAGTAATACAGAACTATCTGGGTTACAAGTATGAGATATGCATCTGCTCAAAAGGAGACAAATGCAACAATTCTGCAGTTCCTGTGGTGTCTGTTGTACTTATGTCAGCAATGGCTTTCATCAGCACCAAACTGTTGTGAGGAGTTGCTTGTTTTGCAAACAGAACTCATTTGGAAAATTTTGACAGTTAAATGCAAGAAACGTTTATTCTTAGATGTATGATTGATAATCTGTTTGTCCGCTTGTTTTTCAATTATTGCCATGGAGTAAACAAATGTACTGTCATTGATCAGTTATTGCCGTGGAGTAAACAAATGTACTGTCATTGATCAGTTATTGCCGTGGAGTAAACAAATATACTGTCATTGATCAGTTATTGCCGTGGAGTAAACAAATGTACTGTTATTGATCAAATATCGATCTCTGAAACTCATTAAGGCTGTCAAGATCTTTGATGCATATTTTATTTTCTATATCTATTTACTAAATAAAGGATTTTTAACCACCATATATATCCATAAATGCAGCAGTTCTACAGCTCCTGTTGTGTTTGTTGTACTTATGCTATCAATGGGTTCTATTCAAACAAACCTGTTCGAAAAATGGGTTTGCTTCAAATACAAAACTGTTCTAAGCAAAGCTACGGAACTTTTTTAAACATCTCAATCTTTAGAATTTGACTGGGAATCTTCTACTAGCTAATTTTCTGATGCCCTGCCACTCGTACCAGAAGTTTATATCTGACTGCTCACCGGAGTGCTCAACTAACACCACATGTACACCGAGCGATTACTTGGTGATTAGCATAGCGATAGCAGCTTCTGTCTCGGGAGAAATCGCCAAGTAGATGCTAGCATTTTATCTGAGGTTGCTGCCAGGTTTTTATTGAGATCAAAATATTGAAAGTAGATTCCATAGTCAACCAATCACAGCCCACATATGACATACTCCTTTTTTCTATAGTGTTTCATCTTCTGCATGGCCCCCATCTATCAACGAACATTTGATAATTTGTAGGCTATATTTTGTAACAGCGAGCTTGAACACAATTGCTGAAGAATGGATAAACTCTTGGCTTTGGCAATTGCTAAAGAAAATCAAGCGATCGCTCAGTGTAAATTTAACATAATCAGGGGTGCATTTAGCAACCCTGCGCCCCTTCTGGAGCTGAGCTCCGATTTACAGCCCCCGTAAACATGTATTATTTATACATCTCTGTTGCTCAGTTGCAAGTTTTGTTAAGTTTATTTGTAATATAACATAATAGTTGAAATACTATGACGATTGCTACAAAATCCAAGTTTTGATAACATATTAGCGATAGATAAGAAAAATTTTATAACAACTCCATGAAATGTTTATAATAGAGATTAAAACCAATAGCTGAACCATAAACACTGGAAATAGTCTAGTAGGTATCATCAATACTGATAACCCCTTCAGTTTCCGCAAAATCTTCGTTCAGGAGGTCTACAATTTTCTGGTTTTTAGCCGAATTTGACTATGCTTCAGCGCATTTCGCTTGCTTTCCATGCTTCGAGAGTCTTGGCAAACTTTAGAGCTTTGTCTGCATTGGAGACCACTACCTTACACTCCTGCTTTTTACGTATTTGTTTTGTAAGCATAATGAATTTGGGAAAAGCTTGCAATTTTATTGATATTTTATGACTGTTTTGGCTGTTTTGACTTTGCTCTCTTTTGGAGTTATGCTGATGAGTGATTCAGAAAGTTCATCCATGGCAATCTAAAAAATAAGCAACAACTTTTGTATTAATATAAATAATAAAACAATATGATTATTTTTGTTTCAGAAAAACATCATGATTTGCACAACTACACACAAATATATTTGCACAAATGAATAATTAGAACCTGGTTGTTGTCTTTCTGACAAAAAGTCAATTTTGTCAATGCCAAAGACTTTGTCTTGAGAGCAAACCAACCAGGTTTTACAAGCACACCTTTTTCAGAGTCCAACTAATAATAAATACTTAAAACTGGGATGTTGAATCTCTGTCACTCCACAGTGCAACTAGTTGAATTTTTCCAACTAATGTCAAATAACTATTTACTAATTCTTGCCTTATTTCTGAGAGTCATCCTAGTAATTGTAGTAGATTCTGTAGTAGATGTTGTTCCTTTAGATGCTGCTGCGGGGGGGGGGGGGGGTAAATTATGTGTACAAACAAGGCTTATCAAATAGTCAAAGTTGCACTGATTGACCCCAGCTTGCAACCAATGTGAACGCTCAGCAAAAAAGGGCTTTTTAACTGAAAAAATGTTGGTTTGTTTGCGCAAAAAATCCCTTCATAATATATATGAATTTCGTGCAAAAAAACTTTTCCGGCACGAAGATCCTGTTATAATATTTAAGAAGATTGCAGAAAACAAAAAAACATTTTTGCACAAAAATTCCTTTTTAATTTATAGGATTTTTGCGCAAACAAAAAAGAATTTCGCGCAAAAACCCTTTTATAATATATATAAATTTTGCGCAAAGAAAAACACTTTTTTCTCACAAAACTCCCTTCATAACATATCAAAATTTTTTGGGCGAAAATCTCTTTATGATATGTAAAACTTTTGAGCAAATAACACTAATTTTTTAGCACGAAAATTATTTTATAATATATAAGAATTTCGCGCAAATGAATAACAGTTTTATTTGTTCGAAAATTTCTTTAGTTCCTGTAGACATTGTTTTCTCAGATCCTGGCACTGGAGTGAATGATTTCTGTAACAGTGGCTCTTATATAGCTAAAGTTGCTACGAGTAACCTTCTTTTACACCAAATGATATTTTTCACGAGGAAGAGATTGCAAAAAATCAGTGTTTTTTGGGCAAAAAGAGGATAACTTTTGCAAAGTTTTCACTCAAAAAAAGACAAAACATGCTAAATTTTCTCCAAAAAACAAACAAACAAAAGTTGCTAAAGTTTTGGATGAAGAAAAGCGATAAAAACACCTTTATCCACTATCCTTTCACCATCCCATGAATGTTGGAATTAGTTAGTTAAGGTAGTGAGTTTCTTTCAAGTTGATTACATGTTGATCTGTTCTATTTACTACAGAGTTTTATAATCGGTTGTTAATCTGTGTGTTTATTAATGTATTTAGTAAATTGGCCAAGTTCCTAGTTCTAGACTGACTGAACTTACACCTTTGCATATTAGTTTGATACTCATCAGTAGGCAAATGGGAGTTATTTGCTCAACACTATTATATTGGGAGAGAGGGGGTAACTTCTGTTAAATCCATTTGTATTAGCAAACAAATTTGATGAAGCTTGAAAATTGTGTTTTTTGTGACAATCATTAAGATGAAGCATTTTTGTAAAAGTAACTGGGAAAAAAATGAAAGCTTCTGATTATAACAATGTTTTTACTGAATAATCACAACACTAATAACAAAACAGTTAAAATAAAAAGTTACTACTTTGCTAAAATCAATCATTTATTTATAATTATTTGGAAAAATAACAATTACATATTAGTAGTATAATGGGAGCAGATCAAGTCACTTGGGCTTTTATTGGGGGTGCGATCCGAGATGTTCATTCGACATCGGTATTTATTGTATGGCTTATTAGTGTAAATGAACGAAGACAGCTGGGCTATTGCTGCTCTTGTCATTTTTCTATATCTTTTTCTACCTTTGGCACATGAACTCTTTCCTCTCTTAATTCTCTAGTATAAAATGAGCAGGTCAGGTGACCTATGTTATTTGGCGATTCAATTTAGAGCTAACCTCCGATTTACAGCCCCTGTTAACATGTCATTTTTATGCATCGGTATTGCTCAATTGTAAGTTTTGTTAAACATATTTGTAGTATAATATAATAGTTGAAATGTTTATAATAATTCCTATAAAAATCTAAATTCTGATAACATATTAGCGTTAGATATGAAAAAGTTCATGTACATGTCCATGCCCATGAACAAGTCCATTTACGCACACGTACATATCCATGTTCATGTACTTGTCCATAACCATGTCAGTTTATACTCATATCCATGTCCATTTATGTACATGTTCACATCCATGTCAGTAGTAATGTAGGAGCAGCTCTCTATCATGGTGTCTAAGGACAAGAATGTTCTCCTGGTTCCAAGTGTTTTTTGTTGGCACTAGTTACCATGAGAACCTGAAAGGTACCTTTTTGTGTGCACCAGTTGTTATAGTTTAACTGTTAATTTTTTTGCTTGAACTAAATATTGATTGTGCAGGAATTGTTTATGATGTGATTTGGTATGGTAATTTAGATCAGGGTGTTGAGTATTTTATAAATATGGTGTGCATGTTTTGTTTTTATACTGGGGCTGTATCGAGTTTGATTGTTGAATCAACATTATAGAGTTATTGGTATAGTTTGAGTACAAGAAATATAATTTAAGCTATTTTTTTTATACAAGTTCATGTGCATATTCATATCCGTGTTTACATTCATGTCCATTTATAACCATGTACATGTCCATATCCATTTATGCCCATGTCTATATTCGTGTCCATATTCATAGGACTATACAAATATGAATTTGGCTAATGATTATCATAATAAAAATATGTATGCAGTCACTATAGTGAGATAGTTTAAGGTTAAAATAAAAAGTATTTTACTTTTTACGTAGTGCTAGTGGGTTTTGTTGATACTCTATCGGAACATACTCATCTTTTAGCATAAAAATATGTGAGCCCTTGCTTTATTTGTCTGTCAGTTAACATCTTTCCATCTTTTATTATGAAACGACAATTTTGTCCTTTAAATGACTTTCTTGTCCTCAACACATTTAGATAACTGTGTTTGTTTAAGTCATTACTTCGCTTGTATGAGCCTTTGGAGCTAAACTTGTTTCTTTTTTCTCCCCTAGAGTTGGGCGCAACAATTTTATCTCCCGTAAACTCATCTTTGAACAACCCGGGTGTTATTTTTCCATGTTTTAGCACTTTTTCCAAGCAATTGCACATGTTCCATTCTGCATCCATGGTTTAACCCTCAATAACTCATCCCTATGTTTGTCGCAGTATGGTGGTGGAAACCAATTGGTGTAATCAATATAAAACCCTCTTTTCATATCCGCTTTTTTAAATGTTTCTAATGATTCAATCAAAGCCATGTACGTACTATTTGTATCCATTTCAACATACTGGAAATCACTTCTGTCGATGCATCTATAATTAAAAATAAAATGATTGTATTATTTACAATTATGTCTACTGTTTAATTTAACTATTAGGTTAACAGAGGAAAAATAACTGTTACTTACTTTTCCATAAAGTCGTAGTAAAACTGCAACATTTTTAGCTTGGCGTATTGTAATACGGAAAAACCCAAGTGCACTGGAACATTCATAGTCAGCTGAAATGATTAACATAATGATTAGCAGGATAATCTTTAAGAACGTAATAGTTTTTGTATCGAATTTAATTAGATTTAGAGCATACCATTTGTTTAGGGCTCATGATTTTGTAGAAATCCTCTGCTATCTCCTTCATAGAAACGAGTTTGCTCCCTCTGATACGGAATGAAGTTTTTTTGGCGCCATCAACTTACTTCACATTTGCATATTTTTCCTTGTCGGTGATTGTTTTTCCATAGGCAACATTTCCTACCAACTCACTGGTAGTGACGAGCAATTCTCAACTAGGATCCATAACTCCCATTCTCCTAGCATCTGGAACCAATGTTCTGAAGGCTTAAAAAGCCTTTCTAGGTATGTGTTCTATCAGCTGATAGACTTTGGTGATTTTTAATTGCTGTTTCAAGTACTGCTTTAACAATGGACTCATTAGCATTATTTTCTCTTCAAACATTCTTCCGACTAGCAAGCGTTGGGGGTTTTTAGGATTCCTTCGGATTTGGCAAAGACTCTCATCTCCTCACTCAAGTGCTTTCTACTAATAAGCAACTTGTTTTTAAAAATTGGAGGCATTTCAGAAAAGTTATCTTTTAGTTCCTCAGAGATTTTGATCTCACATTTGACAAATACAAAGAAATCTTCTGATTGAACTCTCTCCACGGCTTCTTTTTGATTTAGTTTCTTCTCAAAATGTTTGCGATAGAAAGAGTCGTAAAATGTATTGACAAGTTTTTGTAGATTTGCATAAGCTTTTACACAAGTCAACCACTCACACTTCCAAATCGAAATGACGGTGTAACCTAGAGTTCAGAGATACTCTTCATTTTCCAATGTATCTCTATACAGTTGTGCCTTTGATTTTTGTCTAGTAGGCTGAAACTCTTGACGTGAAGCATTGTTGAAAGAGCAGTCGTGTTCGTGCCAAAAACATCCATGAAACTGAAAGAAACTTCGGTTTTCAACACAAAATCCATCGGCGCGGAGACCTCGTTGTCTGAGAGAGACCTTTCCGTCATTGAGCTGATGCCGGATGTTGATTTTCTTTGCGAACATTTGGTACTGTAGCCAGCTGTGCGTTGACTTGCTAAATTTTACCGGATCGGTGATGAAGGAATTCTCCATTTCTCTTTTGTGAGCGGTATCCTGTAGTCATCAATTGCATTATACACCACAGGTAGAGAGCGTTTGCGTCGACTCCATAGATTCTGTCATAAATATTTGCTTCTTTTCCCAGCCAATGTTCTGTAACTCTCGTCATTCCGTTTCATGGAATCTGTGCATTACAAGACTGGGTCCTCTAACAATGTTTGTCTTTATAAAGGAACACAAATCCGCATTGCATTTGTCAACCAGCCAGATTGGGGAGTCTGTCAAAAGGTTTTGCCGAGTTCTCAAAAATCCAAATAGGAAGAAAATTGCGGAGGAGGTGGTTGGGGAGCTTTGTTGAACTTCCAGCAAATTGCAAAACCTGGTAAAGATATACTGTCTTTCAACATGTCGATCCCGTGTTCTCTGTAGATAGCTCTTTGTCTTTCCGAAGGGTAAACAAATGGGGATACACCCAAGTTGTTGTATCACTTTAAAAAATCTCTCACGGTGCTCATGTTTTCATCTTCCCACGATTTTTGACACAAGGCGTACACTTCTTCGCTGATGCTTTTCTGATTTAACGAGCTGTAATAGGTTTTGTTGGCGGTAGATGCTTTTGTTGCAGTTGACTCAAGTCTTTCATCCATTCATAAAGAAAAAATGCTTTCGCGACTTTGCATTTGTACGCTTTGAAATACAATTTGTAACTGTATCCAGGTGCGATAAAGTTTGTGCCATCCAAAAACAAAAAGTATTCTATACGGACCACGTGCGTTTTGGTTCCTTTTTTACGATCTATGACTGAGAATGAATTCCAACCCACCACAATGCGCTCCTATGCTTAAAATTTTCAATCAGAACAAAAAATTGGGATTATGTATTGGAAAATTAGAGCACAGTTTACGTACCACAAGTGGTTAATTTTGCGATTAATGAAAATCAATAAATAGAAATGTCAGATTAATCATGACTAAATTTTTCTACCATGTCACAGCCTAATTTCAGCAAAGCTCCACATGTAATTTTTTACTACGAATAGTTTTTGGTGTCCATAGACATAGACGCTAAAAAGATTTGCTGCCATATAATAGAACGTTCAGAGAAATAGAGCATTTTAAGGAGGAAGTAAACACTGGCCTGCACTAAATTACTAAAATACAAAGCTTTTCTGAGCTATTCTTCTATTTTTAGTACCCAATTACATGAGTAAAAAACCTTCAGATGCCAACTCATAACTTTGGTTAAACTCCTGGGTTAAAGGTGCTACGTCACCAATTTTGGGCTGAATTAAACTTAATTTATCTGTTTTAAGTGATTTTCGTTTTCATCCAGAAAACTGATGCCCAAGTTGTGCTCCCATTAATTCCATCTATAGTATGAGCGCAATGGATGCTGACTTGTACGCAGCTTTTTTCTTGATACGCAACAATATACATAAGGCCATAAAGCGGAGTTGATAAATATTTGGCTTGTTTGTTTGTAATAGTCATGGTATTAGTCAATATTAGGTCTGCAATTATTTTAAGATTTTCCAGAGGGGTTTTAGTTGAGTCAGTATCTTAATTTATTATTGATAGGTTTGTTATTATGTACACACTTGAATTCGCCCCATAAATTACATGGGCAATATCTCAAAAACTAAAGCAATATTACGTTCAAGTCGAATAATGACAAAAGATTCAATTTACCATTATTTATAATTTAGTTGCGAAGAAAAAAACTGTTAGATTTTGATTGTTGGCCTCATTGATGATACCAACAACAACAATAATTTTCCAGTCGGAATTACACGTCATTTGACTGGAAAAAAATTTGACAACATGGGTTGTAAATAAGTAATGATTTTCAAACACGATAAAAACATAAACGGGAAATAATTTATAACTATTATTATTATTTTGGTTGAGACTATCAATACTTTTACCACTTGAGAAAATACAACTCCAATTAGTGAATTGCGTGCAAATAGGTGACATACTGTAAAGGTTTTATGTGATGCTTGTGCACACGACCTTCACCGACACCTGTTTGAGATAGCAATGTGCACTAACTAAGCACGCGGGGACACTAAGCTGTATTGGTACCGTAGCTTTATATAGTGTCAACGCAAACCACCTGTTATACAGGACTACTAACCGGTAGTATAACACCACTGTATACAGTATTTAATCAGCCTATCTGTCTCAATCAGGAGACTTCCTGTTCTCTCTATACGGAGATCTGTTGATTAGCACACAGATCCGGTTTCAATTAGATTCACAATTTAATAGCAAGCACGTGTATAGTTTATAGCAATCGTTAGGCAGCTTGGTGACAATTTCAAAGAGTGTAACGGCGTCTCTAAGAATGTGATTATCAACAAAGTAATACCACTAGCAAGTTCACGACAGTATAAGAAGAGTTGTAGTTTATCAGTAACAATGTATTCAAAGTAAAGATATAAAACTTACAACGAGAGGTGTATCGAAGTGTATAATAGTCGCTGGTAACTTAGACTTAACTAATAATCCAGGGGGTGGTTTCAATTAGCGTCATAAAAGTGTCCTTATGTAGAGGACCGACGCCATCTTCCCTACCTAACTATGGTACTCGTGCGAACATTATAATTACACTTACATTTGTTCTATGTATGTCCTGTTCTATGTTAAAGATACTGTCTACTTGTCTCGTTCTATGCCCGCGCTTTAGGGCAAATCACTTTATGTATTTTATAGTAATTATTCTTTTAACATGTAAACTTATATGTGCACCATGTGGATTCAGCCAACCATTTATTTTAGCACCACCCTTTGTACATGATTTGTCCATGCTAGCCAATCATTTGTGTTAGGTGGAGCTTCTTTTGTTCTATCCATTTTATCCAAGATATGTTATGTAATCGTTTACATAAATAGCCGTGTTAGGCAGTAATAAACCAGAGTCAGCTTGCACACTCTCAGAAGTTTCTTTGTACATACAAATAACTTCACTGCGCACCATTACTCGAGTAGTAATATACAGGCAGATCAGTCTGGACCTCTGCTGGCCGAACTTAGCTTGTCTAACTTCGCCTTCAATGTTCGACCTCTGCACAGCACTACAATAAGACAGCCGAACCTCTGCTGGCCGAACCTAGTTTTACTAGTTCGCCCTTCAAAGTTCGAACTCAATACTTACAGAGATAACAGTTAACGCAACCGGCAGCTCACTAGTTACTGAGATGGTCGACCACCATTCTCCAGTATACTAAGTCGACCTGTGGAAGGGTTGTATCACTAGCACACTAGACACAGTTGCCATTACAGTTCGGGAGGTTGTGCAGGTAGGCCGAGCTACCACCTCACACCCCCACAGTGAAATCCTGCACACTAAGGCCGTTTTGGTCGTTAATTTAGACCTAATTGGTCGTAGGCATTTAGGACCGTTTCAATTACAAAATCTAACGACTGCTTTATGACTAGTTTAGGTCCGATCCTAAAACCACACACTCGTGGTTATAAAAAGGTCCTTGGCATTTATTTGTATGTAATAATGATCTCATATAAATTATAATTAAAAATTTAGCGAGATATTGACAAATAATGTCTGGTAAAATAATGATTGTGGTTAGAAAATAAAATTGAAAAAATACAATGAGTTGAAATAGTCATGACAATCTAAACCAAATTTTATTGCAGCCATTTTTTCCAAAAACAATTATATTGTTTAGCTTACATTTGTATTAAAACTTGTCAATCAAATTATCTCAAAAAACAACAACAACATTTATAGCAGCAATGTATATTGCTTAAAAATGATTAACTTTGATAAACTAATAAATAAACAATTTTCAAAGGCGGCCATTTGAAAGTTATTATAATAATAATAATCAAATCAAATTTCAGTGCGGCCGTTTCTAGGAAAATCTTAGTGGTTTCAATGGTCTTGCCTTAGTGCAACTACATCACCAAGTGACAGCAAGCATATTGTGTGCGATCGCTGATGCTTCGGTCTAATTCACAATGATCATCTGCAGCAATTATTTATTAGCTAACGACGGTCTAAATTAGCGACCACCTAATTGAAACAAGATTAGCTTGGGCCTAGGCTTGTCTTAAAACTGTCACTAATTGGTTATAGGACCAGTTAGGACCAGCTTCTAATTGAAACCACCCCCTGGCTCAAACTACGAGGATGCACAACGTTACCCTAACGCTTCCAGTGTATCAACTCAACACAACTACTACAAGAACTCTGACTGCTGGGCGATCTGTCCTTCTACTTATAAAGTACAACATGCAAAAATGCAGTTAAAAAGCTATAACATATGATTGGATAACTTACATACAACATGATTGGATAATTCAAATATAATATAATCAGCAGGTAAAACAGGCGCATTACAAGTGATATAAAATAGCGCCAAGCATAGACATATATATATAAAACGGACGCATTACAAATTGCGCACAACAATAAAAATAATATTTAATTAATTAATCAGCAATAAGGAATAGTCATAGCTTGGCGCCCTTAGCTTGGTCTTGGCTTAACATGTCTCCTCGATCTGTGGGAACGAAGGCTACTCTTGTTGCTAGGCTCCTGTGATAACATCTGCTTCTATTAAGGTGGGATAACTCTGGCTCGTCTTGTCTGCTCACAATCGCTCGCACAATTTCGTTACAATACCACCTTTAATGCATGCAGCTCCTCAGAGTTTTTCCAATGTGTTTAGCCATCTCTCATTGTAATCATTAACTACTAAACATAATTTTGGTGTCTTTAAATCATTCATTTATTCATTTTCATATTTGAATGAAATAAACCAATTATTATAACTCTATTTCTTTGTATACGGTTTAGAGAAAATCAAAAGTTTTAAAAGCCAAATACTTCATAAGTATTTCATTACTCCGGGATGTAACTAAACATAATCCAAGCAATTTTACACACAACCTCAGGAGATACAATTTCTAACGATGCGATCATTACACATCAACGTACGCAACGCACACTCTGAATACCGACAATAAACTTAACCAGCCCTCATCTATCTTGTTTATGCTGACTGCTGACGTGTTGAAAGCTCCGTGAAACTCGACCAACGCATCACTGGCTGCCAGAGCCTCAAACTTGTTGGGTGCTGTCACAAACGGCAGCCCTATAAGGTACCATTGAATGGCAACAGAAATGGTGGAAATAAAAAATCAAAATGTTTTGCAGTGATATGTTAGGAGTGACGGATAAAATAGTACATGTTCTTGAAGAATCAAACAAACATTGTCCAGACTCTTTACATATGTGTGACCATGCACCACCCAAACTGTAACTAGGAGGATATGCTTGGTATAGGAATAGGGACCGGATGAGGAACACGTATATCGCCACAAGTAACCAAGTGTAATGAATACTTGCACATGCTATATGAATCGCATCAACTAGCTGGCAGGAAACCGAGCACCGACCCTTGTGGTCGAATGATCGTTGTGCTAGCTGCAGTGACGCATTGTATACAAAGAGCTGTGTTGACTAATTATTTGGCTATCTAAAGTAACTCTTTTTGTGATTTGTTGTTATTTGAAACATATACTTTTAGGTTTTCTATGAAAGGCCAGGCATGTTGTTCTGCCTGGCAGAAGTTTTGGACTGGAGCTTAGGTGAACAAATTACTTTGCATTTGTGTTGTGCTGTTAGTAAATATATGCAACTTCGCTATCAAAACTATCGCTAGCATGCCCAAGCCCGAGGGCTCAACTACAGTGTTGTGAATTATGAGAGGAGTTGGCTGCTCATACAATTCGGTACCTGTTGTTACTAACACTCGGTGGAGCTCAGTAGAGAGAAGATAACTACTTTGAGCTCGAGTGATCTAACCTATCTAATGTGGACAACTTGCTGTGTCCGTGGAGCACAATAAATCTCTCCAAAATATATAAATTAAAGCTGTTTATCATATGCAATCTACCAGAATATATTATAATTGTCAATACTTATTTTTAATTTATTATAATATTATTATCAGCAGTTTCATTGTTCATTGTTTATCATTTTTTGAACAACTTTAACTTTGAGTGTTTTTGCTAGCCGCAATAGTGTTATTACTTTCTGTGAATGAATACAGTTAGATACATTTAAGTCAATCATCGCAATCACTGAAGATTGCCATTGCATAGGAACCAAAAATCAAAATGTAACAAAAAGTTTAATCAAATACAGCCCCTGTAATGAGGCTCATGGAGCTACCTATCAACTGAACGGTTGAATTATGGTTAAATAGCATCTCCTGCATAAACTATTTAGGTGAGAAAGTAAATTTAGTTATTGTAGGCAAAGATTGGGTAGGCTCTTAGTAGTGAAATGTCAATTTGATGCATGGCCAGGAGATGAAACTGAATATCTAGAGTTGGTGATGTTTAAAGCACAAATACATTGTAGCGAATTTCTAATGACGAGGAAGGGGTATATAGATCTTACAAATTATTGCATGTGCCGGTCAGTAAGCTAGCCTATGGAACATGTAAATTAAAAATTATCTCTCAGTCAGAAGTGACTGGCTTCTATTTACTTGAATTTCTGATAAAATACTGAGATATCAAGGTTATAGGAGTAGTTGGTTATGATTCACATTTCAAAATTGTTTTGCAATTTTGTAATTAGGCTTGCGATATTTACACGGCAACAAAAGTTGCGTCTGTAATTGGTTTTTTTTTTAACAACCTGGTGAGAAACATTTCGATCAATGACAAGCTTGTCGATGCTAAGTTCTTGGCCTTAGTCACAGAATCAGTTGCTTTATTAGTACAATAACTAGTTATTACTAAACTTTTGTAATATTTTGTTGTTGTTGCTGCTGTTGCAGTAGTAGTAGTAGTAGTAGCAGCAGTAGCAGCAGCAGCGGCGGCGGCGGCGGCGGCGGGTAGCGGTATTGGTCGTGGTCGTGGCGGCGGTGGCGGCGGTAGTAGTGGCGGTAGTAGCAGTATCAGCAAGAGCAGCAGTAGTAACAGTAAGAGTAATAGCAGCAGCAGCTGCAGTAGTAGTCCAGATAGATGTAATAAAAAATTCTTTAAACTAAAACAAAGGATCAGCCCATGACACTGGCCAGTATATTATATCCATGAACATTGCATAAATATACCAATTTTTAGGCAAAGCTAATGCTATATACCTGATGAAACCTCAGTGCCTTGATCACTGTGGCGGCCATTTTCCATAACGTAGTCTTGTTTCGTCAGAAAATAGTATACATATTACGGCTGTTATTTAACGCCACATGACACAGACAATAAATCTGCCCACTCATAAGTCTATTCATAGTGGTTGCTAAGGAGACGTGTCATTAATTGACAGTGTCATATTTATATATAAACTGATCAGAACTAGTAACTACTCACTTGATACATAGAGTTGACTTCTTACTGTAGACTTCACTTCTGTATAACTTATCTATCAAGATGTATTTTAGACATCAACTTACTACTGGGTTTGCTCTGCTAGTCATCTGTGTTACAGGTAACTATGTATAACAAACACATGCTGTCTGTCAGATTCTTTAACTATATATAATGTGAAGGTGGCGTTTTTGCAAATGTCTGTTGATTGATCGATTTGAGAAGTTCTTTTTAAACTAACTCAATTGGGCCAGTAGCTTTTGGGTGTTTTGGCATACCTTATGGGTAGAGATTGACGAAGGAAACCAACGACACCATTTGGAAACTCATTATTGAGTGCCAAAAACATGGCGTCAATGTGAAATTTCGGCTCAATAGTGTGAAGTGACAAGCGAGGTAGGTAGTATATTTAAGGACATATATTTATCTCCCCTAAGCAGCTATTTCAACGAGTCTGTTTTCAAAAAAAAAAATGCCAAGTAATCGCTAGCATTTTATTTGTGGTTGTTGCAAGGATTTGATCAAGATCGCAAATGAAAACTGACATAATGATTAATGGCCAATTTTTGCTTTGGTCCGCCGACAAACGTATGGCTAAACTATTTCACTTATAACTCACAGCATTACAAACACCTGGCTATTCACCACAAAAGTTCAATTTCTAGCGGTTGAATGTACTCAGTAAAGTAAAGGAAGTGTTTTCAGCTCTCATCATCTTACAAGCTCTGGATGTTCGTCAATGATACGACGATACGTTACTGATTATTTTTTATGTTTACACTACAGAAGTTATAACCAATCAACAGCTAGTTAATATTTTATTACTGCTAGTCAACATTAGATAAATAGGGAGCAGTGGCCAAATGGGAACAGCTTCATGGTTGACTCCGCGGCTGTTAGACATGTCACATGCAAAAATTCATGCCGGAAAAATAAGTACTAAAAGTCAACAGTATGCTACAATCAATAATCACAAGTACAACAATCTGATTTCATGTGAATAAATCACTGTAGAGAGGAGCTGTTCATGCTTATGGGGCATCACGAGTGAATGAGATATGCTCACCCCGAACACACAATCAATATTATCACTAAAGGTAACCAGAGAATCTCAAAATGCATAGGGAGGCTTTGAAGTCACCCAAAATCTCCTAACCGTGATTTTGTACCATGACCTAATCATCAGTTCCCATGATTCAAATTCGTTTCTGGTTGAACTCACAAAGTTCAGGTCATGGGAATTGTGACTCATTTGAGTTGTTTTCGTTCGTATTAGTTCAATTCGGTTTCGCTAACCATATTGGTTCCAAGTGAGCATTTATTAGAATCATGGGAGTCGTTCATCAAGTGGATGAACTGACATTGTTTGAGCAGCCCTTTTGTGGAGGAGAGGTTAAACTAGCATTTTGTCTGTCTGGGGTACCAGCAGTTTTGTAGGTGGCGCAAGTAGTAAATATACCAAGAGCCCGGTTGTATTAAATGAAAGTCAACTGATTTTAACCGGATAATCAAAAATGTTTTTTGATACACGGCAGTAGATAGGTATGGATGTATGATACTGACAATGCAACGTTCACCTTAATCTGAATTCTGGGTTACGATAGCTGGTGTTGTTCTTACTTAACCTGCTATGTAATTCTCCATTTATCGTAAAACTTCGGGATTCAGTTGTATTTTCTGGGAGTCTAGGTTGATTGTTTTGAGGTTGATACTAACAAGGATAGAAATATAAACTACATGGGGGTGGGGTCAACCAAGAGAAGGGGGGGGGGTCTGTGAGACCCGAGGTATAGCCAATAGGGATTATGTGTACCAAAGTCTCTCACATTTTTTTCTCATTGACTTGACTTTATCAATATCATATGTACTGAATTATTAACTGAGCCTAAAACTATGGCTGATGTGACTTGATGCCTTTGGGTAGTATGATGCTTGAATACATTTTTGGTCTATCAAGAGTAACTTAAAAAAGGAGCGACAAACATCTGAACAATTATAGGAATGATATTTCAATGTAGTGTCTAGACGTCTTTGGTCAATGAAAAATAGAATGGCTTGAGTTGCTGGCAATCAATTAGATAAATTTTTCGTCTTCTGTTCATGTAATTATCATGTTACAATGGATAGCTTGCATAAATTTCAATCTAATGCATGGTCAGCATTTAGATACAACGTAAAATGTTATACTTCATAAAAATAAATATTAGTATTATACAAAATTAGTAACTATTTAAAAATTGTAGTAGAATTGCTTCTTGCCAAAAATAACAATAATAATAAAGTTTAATTCTTCGGTGTAACATGAGACTTGATGTTATCTATACTGAAATAATGAAATTTTTTAAAACTAGCATTAAAAACAATAGTTATCTTAGCTGATTGATCAAACGTGGTTAGTAACTACAGCCCCATGCACATATACCAGTTATCTACCAGTTTGCTCTACCGATTGAGGATTTCTCTTTCCCAGTTTCAGGTAAAATTTAATAAAACAATTGCTGGAAATTTATTTGAGGCTAATGGTAGGTTTTGATGATGATCAAAAGATCGGTCAGCATTTTGGAGTTGAACCAATTATATCAATCCTCACAGTATTACTGTTTCCTATGAAATTATTATTTGCCCATTAGTGCTTAAACAAAATGGCCATTCATGGATGCCCACTCTTGTTGTTGCAAACCATTTTATTGCTTACTTTACCAAAACATGCAAAGAGTTTGACAAAGTTGCATGAGAATGTAAAGTAGAGAAAAAGCAAGGGAAACACCTAATTGCCATTTCTGATCAGTGGAGGCAAATTGGTAGGGAGTAGATAGATGCACATATGCCTTGACCCACATTTTGCCAATTTGCATAAATGTAGATATTGACTGTATGGCAAACTCTTCCATATATAGACAAATCCAATATGGGGTCTAAATCAAAAGATCGGTGGCTCAGAGGCTTTCGAAATACTTCTGGAGTGAATAACTTTGGATAGGTCATGAGTATTTAGTAGAAATCTGTGACTCTTCCAAAATTTCAGTTTGAAAACAGACTGGCAAAATGTGTAGTCTTAAAATGACCACAACTATTAATGTTGAAGTTCGGTTGTAGCCCAAAGACAGAATTGCAGTAAACTCAGTATTCAGTTTTCACAAATGATTATCGTTAGTACTTATTCTATTGTTATGAGTGGTAGCTTCTAAAATGCTCTGCTAATAAATATAACATAGTCTATAATCGTACTTGTATTTATCAATATTGAAGAGTTCAGCCCTTTTATACAAGATGTTTAAAACTACCAGTTTTATAATGTTCATGCTCGCTTTTTAAAATAACAATCAACAATGTTTTTTATTATCTATTATTATCTATTTGATATTTCCTAATAATTGATGTCAATACAGATTTCGTAAGTTCTTAAAATAGTTCTCACAAATTACATAATTTTAATGGTAACTCGAACTCGCCAACAAAACAATTGTTTGCTGACGAATTATTTTGCAACATCCATTTTCAAACTGTCTTTTTCGAAACATCTGAATCTTGGTAGATAGATAATCTGTTAAAAGCAGTCACATTCCTTCAACTTTTCGGTGTTCAGGGGTTGAGCACTAAGCTTTCTGTAGCTACTGTTCAATTAATGGTTGAATCATTTTATCATTTATCATTGAATTAATGAAGCACAAAAATTTATTATTTATACTTTTAAGTTACTTTCTAGACACAATCACTATTATTTATTTGGAGCTCTGTTATGTTCATACTCTTGATTTGAACTCATCATAATTCAGTCTCATCAATAATTACAATGATGATGATAATAATCAGGATTAATAATCCGATATGAATTTTATTAGTCCATGATAAATGAATTATGGCATTGTTATTGCTCTGAGCTGATGAGGTAAATATTAATAGTAGTAATACCATTGTAAATTAGGGAGGTCGGATAAAACACTTGGATAAGAATAAACATCGACGAGAATGAATGCAAATACACCTGGAACAGACATAGAATTGCTGTAACAAACGTCAAAACAATAGGATATATTTGTAAGAAAGAAATGTTGACACTCCCTAAAATGAACACCCCAATTTTTGTGTCAACAGCCATAGTCGGTGTTCATTTCATGTCCATCAACAGTTATTCAAGAAAGTGTTTACGCTTATCTTACCTATGTCTCTATCCATTTCTGTCAATGTTCATTACTGTGCAAGTTCATTCTAGTATTCTAAATTATTATTTCTTATTATTAACTACTCCTCACATTAATTTAGGTTTGGATCCGAAGTCGATTGCACGTGGTTGAATTGCATATCTTTCTTCAACAGGGTCGCTATGTCCGCTTATCCAAAACTATATGTCCACATGCAAACATGTGTGTCGATGAAATGATGATAGATTGATGAGCCTAGCCACCGACTTTTGTTGGAAGTCCCAATTTTGGTGGTAGCTGAACCTGAACTTGTAATCCACTCACAATAGTGTCAATGAAGAAAATTAGGCAATAGCCTTGGCTATTAATAGAGTATGTACAGTAATTATGGCTATTAATAGAGTATATACAGTAATTATGGCTATTAATACAGTGTGTACAGTAATTACGGCTATTAATACAGTATATACAGTAATTACAAGTTATATAAAATTGTTTCATCTTGCCCATTGCAATTTCTTTATTTAAAGTACTGAAGTAATATCTGAATATTTTGTTGGGTTTTCACATTTAGAAACACTATTTGGTAAAGCGTTGGCATGAAAGTTTTTAAGCAAATTCTTTTGGCAAATTAGAAAAAAAGGTCGATTAGAAATCGGAATAAAGTTAATAGTTATAAGTGCTTTATTACAACAGAATTGCAAATGCTATGAAATTATTTCAAAATTGCACATGGGCAAAATATGATTTTTATCGCTATATTGATCATTTTTCGATTTTGCTGTTGTTCCAAAGTTTATCAGTTTAAATATTTGAGAAACATTCAGTTAAAAAAGTAGTTTTGCAAAAAATATCTAGCCAATCATTAATTTAGTTATTTATTGTACTACCTCCAACTATGTTGGCGATATTTTGTAGTAGTGGCCAGCATTAAATGCTTCGGCTGTAATGGATACAGTGATAGCTGTGGTCCAGGTATTACCAATATTACTCACAGGTTAAACTGTGAGGACATCTGGGGGATTAATATTACATGCAAGTGCATCACGAACACCTTATACTACAGCGAAGACAGCACTCAAACTATGTATGAAAGGTTAGTTGGCACGCTTTCAAGTAATTGGAGCTTGGTGAATTCTCTAATTCAGAAATGGATACAATCCAGTACTCAATCATTGTTTTCTATAACAAAACTATCTTCCAGATCCTGCGTACCCTTACCTTACAAAGATGGCTGTGCTGTAGTAGAACAATATCTGGGATACAAGACAGAAGTCTGCATTTGTTCAGACAGCAACTACTGCAACAGTTCTACAGTTCCTGTGGTGTCTGCTCTACTCATGTTAGCTATGGCATGCGTATGCGCCAAACTGCTCTAAATAATTTGTGTTTATTTTTTAATGTAGAACAGCGCTCTGCTATCTGATTTTACTCTGGATTGTTCTTACAACTATATTGAAGAAAAATTTAACTATTTATACTAAGTGGTGTATTTGGTTTGAGCCTGGGATTTCGCTTTTGATTAAATTTTACTTTCTTTTCACTTTTATTGGGAGTATCTAAAGACAACTTCCCATAGGCTTAATGACAGTATAATAATGTTTTACTATTTTGTTTAAAGCAATCAATAAATTTAAAAAGTCACTTCGAGTTAAGAGCAGCTGGAGTAGTCACGGGAATCTGTATTAGCTTGAGATATTGCAATAACACCCCTGGATAACCAGCCGGACTGTCCTCGTCAAGTGCAAAAGCTGCTGAAGAAGAGGCAGAAGTGAGCTGAGAGCTAATGGTATCAGGGCTGATCTTAACCCACCACCATTAGCTCTCAGGTGTGTCACAATTGGCTGCAGGAGAATAATGGTCAAGTGTGTATCAGCTGTGCCAAAGAGGGGATGCAAAAACCCTCCACAACAATATGAACCCAAATCTGGTTGCCTTAAAACCGATGACATATTACTTGGTGTGATTGTTACAATTCTCATACACGACAAAAACTGTAAAGCAACCAGGTAAGAATCTTCAAGGTAGCGTGTAACACAAGGATTAACATAAGCTCTAATTTTCAGGCCTGCTGTCTAAACTAAGCAATGAGTGTTGCAGATGAATTTGCAATGTTTCCAAAATGCTAGTTCAAAGGTTGGTTTTTTGAAAGTTTGCTGCTTAAAAATGAACATGTCAAGTTTTTCTGTAGCCCAAAGATGATATTGTAGCTAAATCAATACTAGTCATTTTTTCGAAATAATTTTTGCCTTGAAATTTTTGTTATGAAAAAAACCAGTTGTTTCACAAGTATAATATATTATTCCTGCATACTTTCATTCATCAAAGGCCAAAGACTCAGTGATAATAAGTATTTTTTTCAAATAATTGGTTTAGCAGCTTGTATTTAGTCTTAACTCCTTCAAATCATTCCCATTAACTTTGCATCATTTATAAATGATTGCTTGGTATTTTATTGTTTTAATAATTAAAACTGTTTTTGAAGAAAATTTATTGTATTAGTGAAGACCAAACTCCAAAAACCACTATTTGGAAAAACCATCGTTTTCAAACTGATTAGGCACAAAGCATTTATTTTTCACCGTTCTTTTTGAAGAAAAAAAACCACCCTGTAACCAATGAGCTCAAAGGTGGCATTTGATACTAAATGGTTGAGTTTTCTCACTGGATTACCGGACTCTTGCTTGGCATTTATTTTCAATTTTGACTGAAAGCTTTTCACTGAGTTTTACTTTGCATGTTTAGTGATAGATTCTATCAGAAACACAAGTGTTGACTTGCTAAAGAGTTGTCCCATTTTTTAGTGTTGTTTAGTTGCGTAATCCGTGCACAATGAATTTACCTTCATTTTAGAGAATAGAAAAATCTGAACAGTCACGTGAAATGCCTCAACTGTTTCTCATGTGCTACTGTGCAGGATGATTATTGAGGTTGACACAAGTCACATAACTGCATTGAGATATTGAAATTGTCTCCTCTATGTATTGTTTGATCTATTATGTGTAACAATACCTGTCAATATCACGATTGACGAAAGCCATGAAATCTACTTATTTTAAAAAATTAATTCTAATGATTTTTTGATGCAGTTCTAACTTTTTCGATTTGAAATATTGAATGTTCCGCTAGTTATATATTGTTTCTATTAGATTAATTGGTTATTGATTGGTTATTGATTGGTTATTGATTGGCACTACTTTGCTGAAATACTTGATCCTAAAAAACAACAGACAAGCCACAATTGTGCGCATGTGATTGATATGGTAGTTAACTTTCTGTACATTTGCATACATATACATAGTAGTAGTATAATAAGAGCAGATCTCAGTCAAAAAATACATAGTATAGTGAAGCCCATCAAATTCTGTTCACTGCTCGAAGTTACTGTAGATGGTATCGCTTATCTGACAGCTTTTAAATTACCGTGGTGGACACAACTTCATTTGAACAACTCGAATAAACTTAATAATAAAACGAATTTACACATTCATAACATTGTTTCCTTTTTTATAATAGATAAATTGATTTAAAAACTTTAGAAGTGATTTTTAAAAAATTTAAATTATTCTGTACATAATAATTTTGTTCAAAAACTTAAAACCTACCAAATGTTTTGTATCATTTTATTATTTATAGGGTTTTAACTTAATTTGCTGATTTTATAGCACTTCAGTAGAAATAATTACACAAAGTCTGAAATTTGAATTTTGCTTCGTACACAAAGCTTCTACTTGAAATAAAACTTTTGGCTCGAACAATTTTTTTTAATAAGTTGTCTGCCCAATGGTGATCTCAGGGTTGTCAGACAAACGTTACCACTGTAGATGGTCCGCGCTCATGAAATGAAAAGATGTTGTATGCTAGGATGTTATTACCTCATCAGGTGTATTATAACATTTGAAAATAAAATTTAACACTTATTCTATCTAACTAACCCATTGATTACAGATAAACTAGATAAAATTGTAAAGGAGTTTAACTTTCAAAATAATCTTAATATACGTTTCTATTTGCATAGCACAATATGTGGAAGGGTTTTGTATCGCAAATGATAATTTTTGCACCACAAAACATATTTTCTCAAAGTAAATTAATTACATTCTGTCAAGCATGAGGGATTTTAATTTTATGGTGGCAGAGTTTTTGCCTTATTAAATAATCAACGGCTTTTAAAATTTATTTTTTTGCAAGACGCTTGCAACGAGTATTACATCCACAACTCAAAACTTTTCTTTGCATGTTTTTTACAATAGCTAAGGTAAACTTCGGTACTCCGATAATTTGATGAAGCATTTAACAAAATGGTTTGAAAATGTGCCAGCCTATAAAATACTGTTTGATCCATTTGAGGTTTCTCTCTGTTTGTTAAGTTACCTTGAGATTTTTTCCTATAAGAGTGAATATGTTAGAATGTGTGGCTGTTACACTGTGGGGAATAATGAAGCTTATGCCTACCAAGTCGACGCTTTTAACGAACAAGTCAAAGAATTAATTCTTTGTTTGAAATTGCAAACATGGCAGTATATTGTTGATGAACAAGACATTGAATGTCTTGTTCATCATTGGTAGGTATTCCACCTCAATGTGAAGATGAACAAAGCAAATCAATAAATTTCAACCACAAATAAAAGTAAATTTGTCCAAGAATTAAAGCCATCATTATATATACTGGGTCTTAGAAAGGCTGTAGATGTAAAAGTTACGTACTAGACTGAGGTACAAAACATGCCTATAATGCAATAAACAGCCTGTTTGTAGCTTCTTTTCAGCCCGGGAGTGGGTAAAGTAGACAAGGCTCCCCCACCATCCTCTCCTGTCTCCGTACAAGACCACCCTGTGACAGAAAAACCATTGGACAGCAAGAGACCAGCTATCACTCGTACGCTGCTACACTGGGTTAGCCCCGTCACAGAAGCCAAGATTAAGAGTCAGTTGGAGCAGGTCCATCATAGCAGTCGCCTCACTTGTCTATTTAGAGCCCGTGACAGGTGGCAATTGGCCGTACTTGTGAACCAACACTATTTTAATTACTTTTGTCAGTGTAGCAATGCTGGTAGCAGCAGGGATACTGTGTGTAGTCACTAAAAAAAGCTGGACGTTTTGACAGACATGGAGCACCAGCAGAGGGTGGGATATGTTTACCCAGTGGATGAAAAGAAATAACCTGTTTTTTTGTGACTACCAACGATGGGAGCACGTAGAGCCATTTGGAAAGTGCTTGCCAGTGTAGACACGACACTCACCACCTCCCCTCACTCTTCCCCCAGTGAGCACCTAGAGGTGCCCTTGTCTACCCCTGAGGCACCTGTTAGCTCTGCAGTGGTCCCCTAATGTTCTTACTTTTGATGAAATATAAGATTTTTAAGAGTTTTTTCTGGCCGCCCTTTTCGGTTGATACACCATCTGAACATACTCGTCTTGTAGCAGAATATGTCAGTTCTCGATTTAGTCCCGTAAACGTGAGCATCTTTCCATCTTTCATTGCAAAGCCACGATTGTTCTTTTAAACCACTTTTTCGTCCTTAAAATATTTAGATGAATTGTTTTGTTTGACTCAATAGTTCTTTCGTTTAAACTTTTCGATCTGAACTTTTACCTTTTTCACCCCAGCAGTGATAGAATTTAGAGTTGAGTGCAATGATTCCATCTCCTGTAAAATCTTTTTTGACCAACCCATGTGTTATTAGCCAGGTTTTAACACTTTGTCACAAAAGTCCTAAACTTTCCATTCCATCCCCATTGTTTTAACTCTCAAAAACTCATCCTGATGTCTATCACTGTATAGGCGTGGAAACCTACTAGCGTAATCGGTGTAAAACCCATTTCTCGTAGTCGGCTTCACCAATGTTTTTAGCGATTCCCTCTAAACTATGACCTCGCTATCCGTATCCATTTTTACATACTGAAAACCACTACTATCGATAATCGGGTGTGATAATTCAACTTGCCAACAATGCATGAAGTAATGTAAAAACTTTGAAACTGCCAAGTTTATACCTTACAAAATTTTAAGAATTTCCGTTTTTTTAATCATAACTGCGTGTGACTTTCATAATATGACTATTAATAGTGAGGAAAACTAAAGTTAACACAAACAAGACTGTTCGTCTCAAAGAAGCAGTCGTCGGGATACCAATGTTACATAATGTTGATAAATACATTTGTGGGTAAAACCAGCTAATATTGAGCTAAAAGTGTTTACAGCAGGTAACTAGAAACTAAAAATCATCGAGTGAAAAGGTATTTATAATGTTATGATTATGAATAAAGAATTAGCAGTCAGATATTATGCATTATAAAAACTGTACAGATTCAGGAGAACAATCCAAAATAAGATAAAAAACATTGATAGAATACAAAGCACATTTTGCATAAGATTTTGTAGAGTGATCAAAATATTTCACAAATTTATTCAGATGGTAAATAGAGATTCAGGATAAATTGTAGCGGAGGACTCTCAAGGTTTCGGTGCGATCATCAGTTCGGGACATACCCATTCATCAAACTCAACTTCTGTAAGATACTTCAACTGTAAAGCAGATTCTCTCAGAGTCAGATTATTCTTGTGAGCATGCTTTGCTATCGCACAGGCCTTGTCGTACCTGCAGGGCATACGCAAATATAAACTCAGGCTATTTGTGAATGAAAGTGTGCAAAAGTCAGCCAGTTACAACTAGACAGGACTGAGCAACGACAATATGAATATTGTGTTGGGATATTCTCACAAGGCCATGACAGGAAGCCCCAAATAGTGAGTCACAGTTGAGGCATAAGTTTGTTGTATGGATATAATGCATCTCCAACACTTACGATTTTTGACACAATTCAACTTGATTTATTCATTTCAGGTGACTTTTTTGCAAAGCAACTAATTATGGAGTTGTACTCTCATTAATTCCATCCATAGATTAGGCGCAACAGATGCCGACTTATCCGCATGTTTTTTTTCCCGATAAAACAACTTGTATAATGCCACAAAGCAGGGTAACAAATATTTTGCCTCTTTGTGTAGAAGAAACAGAGTCCAGAGTCTTTCAAGAGGTGTGCAATTGTTTTCCAATATTATAAAAGTGTTTTGTAGTGTCAAAAGCATTATTTATCGTGGGTGAATCTGCTACACAGTGGTACATACGCGATACGTTACATGGCCCATATCTCAAAAACTAACGTAAATTTACAATTTAAAAGTTATTGATGTAATCAACAACAACTATAATTCTTCAATCTAAGTTGATTGATCAAAAAAATTGAAGCACAAAGAAATGAAAACAATTTATAATTTAAAAAAAAAACATTGTTGGTGAGTGCACAAGCAAACAATGCTGAATTGCATCAGTGCTCACACATTGCATGGCTCTTTGATAATTAGCAGCTTTGGCTGCTGCAAGGAACATAAAATGAGTACTCAAGTGATGCTGACCAACTATTAGGGCTTGTGGCTGAACTGAACACAACTCTATAAGTTTGCATTCAATGAGATACCAGAGAAGTATGTTTGTGGCGCGCGTCAATTTGAATGAAAAGTGCATAGTCATCCTCAGGTGGTTATTTTACTGAAAGAATATTTTTGTTTACATGCACTTTTGTTGACTACTCAAAAACGTGCAGACCTATAAAAAGGTTTCTATATTCATAGTGTACACTACTGAATTACCCCACAGATAGTGGTAGTTATAATTTGCTGAGACCCATAGGTAGTACGCTATGAGTCTTAGCAGCAGTTACTCCCATTGATCCTATAGTAATATTAGAAAATGTGCCCTTTTTGAGAAGACAACTCCCTCATTTGTTTTTTAAAAGGTAAAACGCTTGGAAAAAGGTTCTGTTGCTGCTGCTGGCAGCTGCTTGTCTTCAACAAGTCAACATGTCATAAAAAATAAAATGTGTTTAATGGTCTTGATATTACTTTACATGGCCATATATGGCAATACTCCCTTATTTGAAATGGCAGGGTTATCAGTCCAAGAGAATGACCTAGAGAGGTATGGATAGAGGCCTAGGTTTTGACGAGTTTTCGTGCGGCGATAATACACCTCCTCTAGGTTCCGGTTAGCAGTTTACAATGATTAACATATAAAAAATTATTAGTTTTAAAAATTCTTTTTAAAATATTTTTAGGGCCAAATTTTATCAAATATTTTATTTTTTCACTAGAGATAAAATTGAGGAATATTTCCGGGTGCCTCATTTACTCTGCAAAACAAAAATGCAATAATACAAATTTTAAAACTGTATCATAATTTTACCAATTATTTTTTGTAATCATAAGTTTTTTATTTACAATTTAATAACTCATCAATAGTACCTCATTATTATTATTATTATCATCATAAATTTATCAGCTGAAGTTTCATTTGATTAAAAGGTGGTTTTTTAGCGCAATGTATTTTTTCATTGTTATAAATGATCACTGGTGAGGTGTAGAAATAGATACCTCCATATCTCTATAGTAAAGCCAATAACATTGATATTCAGTAGACTGCTATTGAATGTTTTATATACTGCACCATGATCCTGATGAACCGGAAACACCACTAACAGCGTTTTATTGACCTAGGCCTCTACCAATACCTTTATGGAATCACCTCAACTGGGTAAAAAGCTTGTATTGCATGCAGCAGCTGTAAAATCTTTAAAAATAATACATGTTCAGATAATAGAGAAAAATCGCAACCCGATCAAAACTTTTATTACTGGGGAAACCCAAAAAACAATTATTGCGGGCTTATATAAAACAATGGAAAAAATCCAAAAATCCCCGTAATTAATTGGGGTTTCTCCACTGTTTGAAAACTTTCTCAGGCTGCGCGTTTTTTTCTATTAGAGAAAAACGGCCCAGTCTGAGAAAGTTTTCAAACAGTGGGGAATACCCAACTAATTACGGGGATTTCCAGAATTTGTCCATCGTTTTATATAAGCCCGCAATAATATTCTTTCGGATTTCCCCAGTAATAAAAGTTTTGCACAGCTTGCGCGTTTTTCTCTATTGGGTCATATCTGGATGAATACATCAAGTAGGGAATGTATAGCTACCCACCCTATCTTGCTGTTTAGACAAGTTACCAACATCAGAGATTCGTTGAGTAAAGTTGATATTCTGTCAGTGTTAGCTTGAATACCTGTAAGAATATAAGATGTGGCTCACTAAATGAAAAAAGTTATCAACTAGCATTCATTTGTATTGAACTTAGGTTATGAATGAAACTGAACACTAAATAAATTATAATGAGTGAGTCTAGTTCGTTCATTTTTATAGACCAGTTCTATATCCTTAAAAAATGTTGCAAAATAATTACGATCAACCAAAATCTACTAAGTGAAAAAGGCAACTTCACTAACTATTTTAATTTATAACGATGCCATTTTTCATTTTACATTGCTTACTTTGAAAATTGGGAGTTATATTCTTTTTGATTATTTCGGTAATCTATAACAATTCATGAAATAATTATGATGTTCCAAACGTTTGTTGCATATCATATCGTATTGAATTAGAAACACCTATTATTTTTTGTCCTTTGCTCGATGAACACGTAGCGAATACTGTTAATAATTCTGTAAAGCCGCATTTACACGAGGCGATTTTACTTTGAAGTCTGCCGATGTGCCTGACTGTACAAAATTTTCACAATTCCTGATGAGGCGCAAGGCTGGGAGACACCAACCCAGCAGTGGGGGAATTGAGCGTCAAATTGCAGCGATTTTTATTCCGATGCGACACAGTTAAGCCGATTGTGCTGTAGAATATATAGTGTCCAGTATTTTGTTTTTCAAAGCTTAGATACAATGTAAACAATAAACGTTGTAAGGTCGTCTGATGTTAATTATTATTGGTATATGATTAATTATTACCGCTATTGTTAAGAAATTAGCATTATTTTGATCAAATAAATTGAATCTCAGATAATTATTTGGTAATTCAATAGATTAGCTAACTTTCATAATAATTATTGTGAGTTTTTGTGATGTATTGTTTTTCAGAATATAATGAGAACTACTACCTGGTAGAAAACCATTAATTATTATATCACAACCCAGCAAATCAACTGCATGAGCAGAAACCCACTAAATCCTATTAGCTATGATGATTGAGTAACTCTAAAGTCGGCAAAACTTGAAACTGTTTGTCACAATCGTGTAAAGTCGCAACTTGCCAATGCGTTGTGGCAGCTAATTAAGACAGAGACGCAGTCACTCTCGCGTAAACGCATCTATAGTTCACTTGGTGGAATGGAAAGCCAATCTGACTACGATCTGATCGCTGAAATAAAATAACCCACCATCGATGCATTTTTCTGTGAAACAGAGGCAGGCGTCTCCTAGCAACCTGATGCTTTGTAGCACACAGTTCACCATCATAGGCCTGTATACATTGAGCTCAAAGTGACCTTGAGAGCCACCAAAGGTCACTGCGGTGTTGTTACCCATCACTTGAGCAACTACCATAGTGATGGCTTCACACTGGGTTGGATTGACTTTACCTACAGATGAGAGTGACATTCACAGGCAGGTGTTCTCCCTACCTAGCACAATATATATCAGCAAAGGAAAACATGACAACAGTTTGTCAAACCATGAGTTTCAATTTGATTTGCAAGACTTGAAAAAGTACTGGTGGATTCGACAACAGCAGTTACAGTGTTTATACTGGTATTTAAAGAAGGGTAGTTGGTAACTTAATGCTTGCTTTGTGGTTTTCACTGTAGGTGAAGGAATAACTTATGTCCATCGTGTGTGGAGTGAATTATTTGGATGTGAAGCTGCTGTGTAAACATGACAGTTTTTAATTAACGCAGTTTAACTAGCTACAAGCTGCTCAGCAGTATCGTAACAATTACAATTTAAACTAACTACACACTTTTCTGATGTTTACCCACAATATTTGAGGTAACAGAACCACGTCTCTTTACAACTTGGTGCACATTTTGTTATAAAATAATAACAATGTTAGTCTGAGAGTAAGTGAATGCACTTTTTTACGTACAAATTCTTATCTTGCTAAAACCAATGAACATACGGACCCGTTTAGGTGGGGGACCTTCAGAAAAGTGAGGAAAAACATGTTTTGCATCAGCAAATGGTAATGTTGTACTTTTGTAGTGAAATCTAGAATAGATTTAAATATCTAAAATTTATGATTGGTATCATTTCAATCATTGTCATTTATAATATTGTCATCATTCTTATCACCATTATTGTCAATAATACTATCAAACTTGGTGGTTTGCTGAGTTTTAATAACATTTACATAAATAGCAGCTGATGTAGTTGTCGTCAGGGTGACAAAAATCTCACAAT
This sequence comes from Cryptosula pallasiana, assembly GCA_945261195.1. NCBI lineage: Eukaryota > Metazoa > Bryozoa > Gymnolaemata > Cheilostomatida > Cryptosulidae > Cryptosula > Cryptosula pallasiana. The sequence goes on along the minus strand of OX183132.1, from coordinate 7,024,480 downwards.
GAATAGCTGCTTTTTATCCCGAGAATTTAGGCCAACAAACTTATGATTGACGGGCTATAATTATAACTAACAACATAGAAAAAAAGAGGACAACTCTTGCAAAGTTTCGTAAAAATGTACACATTTGTCTACTCCTGTAAGTTATCATTCGAGGGATAAACCCGTTCATCAAACTTTCTTAAATCAACACGTTGAGACACCGAAAATGACTATTGTTAGCCTGAGAGTAAGCAAATGCATTTTTACACCCAAATTCTTATCTTGCTAAAACTGATGAATATACGGACTCGTTTAGGTGAGGACCTTCGAAAAAATGAGGGAAAACATGTCTTGTATCAAATGGAAAACGGTAATGTTTTTTTTTTAGTGAAATCTAGAATAGATTTAAATATCTAAAATTTAGGATTGGTATCATTGGTGTCATTTACTGGCAGCCATTGTCACTTCCTGTTACACATTTCTTATGAAATCATCAACTAGGACTTCAACAAGGAACTATTTTTTTAAACTTGAAACTAAACTAAACTCTAATAAACAACATTTTAATAGCCACTCCTTCCGTTCAATCAAACATAGTGTCCGTAAAAAAAATTACAGCTTGTGACAAAAAGTGGGGTGAGGGACAGAGGATGGAGAGAGATTGATAAAAACAGAGAAAAACCAACTTACCAGGCATGATGCTGCTGCCTGGTTCATTCTCTGGAAGAATGAGCTCCCCAATACCACACCTTGGACCAGAGGCTAGAAATCTTATATCATTGGCTGCAAAATACATACATATAGAACATTCGTCTAATACAACAACGACATAGCATCGTTAAACAACAAAATGTACATCGCTCAAAGGAATAATGGATGTAGCTCTTTGGTGCGATAAACCTATGTTTAGGTGTGTCTAATAAAATACTTATTACCAGAAGTGGTTTTAAACAATCACAAAAATAACAAATCTTTGTTCACCCAAAGAATAAATCAAAATATCTTTCCTACTCAGTTATAGCCACATGATTTGTAATTGATAATAAAAGAAGACTAAACCACCGTTTATAACTAAGAAAACTAGAGAATGATGTGCATCAATAAAGTTACTCGAAGCTTCATGTCAGCAAAGGCTGTGATTTAATCGAGTTATGTTTACATTTAACGCAAACAAAGTCCACAAAAGATTATCTCGATTAAAAACCATATTTTAATTAATCCCCATTAGTAGTGACATTGTTGTTTTATTCTTTTAAAACTTCGCAATTGCAATTTTTATTTGACTAATCGGATTTTTTAATATTATTGCTTGCAATGTTTCAAGTTTACCATTTCTATGACTGAGAATGAATTCCAATCCACCACGATGCAATCCCATGCTTATAACTTTAAATCAGAGCAGTGAAATCTGAATTATATATTAGAGAATCGGAGATACGTATAGGTACCATCGAGGATTAATTTTGCGATTAATCAAGATCAATAAGTAGGAAAATGAGATTAATCTTGAATAAATTTCTCAATGAAGTCACAGCCTAATTTCAGCAAAGCTCCACAGGTAACTTTTTACTATAGATAGTTTTTGGTGTCCATAGACTTAGACACTGCAAAGATTGGCTGCCATATAATAGAACGTTCAGAGAAATAGAGCATTTTAAGGAGGAAGTAAACACTGGCCTGCACTCAATTACTAAAAACCAAAGCTTTTTTTAGCTATTCTTCTATTTTTAGTACTCAATGACTCGAGTAAAAAACCTCAGATGCCAACTCATAACTTTGGTTAAACGCCTGGGGGTGGTTTCAATTAGCGTCATAAAAGTGTCCTAAAGCCGTTTTGGTCGTTAATTTAGGCCTAATTGGTCGGAGGCATTTAGGACCGTTTCAATTACAAAATCTAACGACTGCTTTATGACTAGTTTGGGTCCGATCCTATAACCACAAACTCGTGGTTATACAAAGGTCCTTGGAATTTATCTGCATGTAATAATTATCTCATATAAATTATAATAAAAAAATTGTGTGAGATATTGACAAATAATGTCTGGTAAAATAATGATTGTGGTTAGAAAACAAAAATGAAAAAAATACGATGATTTGAAATAGTCATGACAATCTAAACCAAATTTTATTGCGGCCATTTCTTCCAAAAACAATTATATTGTTTAGCTTGCATTTGTATTATAACTCGTAAATCAGATTTTCTCAAAAAACAACAACAACATTTATAGCAGCAATATATGATGTTTAAAAATGATTAACTTTGATAAACTAATAAATAAACAATTTTCAAAGGCGGCTATTTGAAAGTTATAATAATAATCAAATCAAATTTCAGTGCGGCCGTTTCTAGGAAAATCTTAGTGGTTTCAATGGTCTTGCCTTAGTGCAACTACATGACCAAGCAATAGCAAGCATATTGTGTGCGATCACTGATGCTTTGGTCTAATACACAATGGTCATCTGCAGCAATTATTTATTAGATAACAACGGTCTAAATTGGTCTAAATTAGCGACCACCTAATTGAAACAAGATTAGCTTGGGCCTAGGCTTGTCTTAAAACTGTCACTAATTGGTTATAGGACCAGTTAGGACCGACTTCTAATTGAAACCACCGCCTGGGTTAAAGGTGTTATGTCACCAATTTTGGGCTGAATTAAATTTAACTTATACATTTCTAGTGACTTTTACCCAAAAAAACTGTTTCAAGAGTTGTGCTCTCATTACCTCTATCTAGTATAAGTGCAACTTGTAAACAATTTTTCTCTCAAACAGTTTTTTTCAATACGCAACAACTTATACAAGGCATTAAGCGGAGTTGCTAAAATTTGGCTCGTTTGGATACAAGGAGGGCATCCCAGTAATAGCCATTGTGCACAGAATAAGGTTTGCAATTATTTTTCGATTTTTCGGAGGTGTTTTAATCAAGCCAGCCTTTTAATTTTTTATTGACAGGCTAGCTATTATGTACACACTGTCATTCACGTGATAAACTGCATGACCAATATATATCTCAAAAACTAGAGCACTATTACCGTTGGAAAAATTATTTTCAAATCCAATAATATCCAAGGATTCAAATTTATTTGTGAAGAAAAAAAGCCAAAATTTTATTGTTGGTGTCTTTGTTGTTATCAACAACAATTTTCATATCTGAATTACTCGTTATTTGACTGAAAAAAATTGGAATCAATTTTTGATTATTTTTATCACTTTGGTTGAGACTATTTAGCAATCTTTAACACTAACGAAAACATAGCTCTGACTAGTAGATTTTCATGCATCAGAGTTTTAAAGGAGTTTTGAACAACAGATTGTTGAAAACTCCAATGTTTTGATTTGCATCATTTTCATTACACAAATTTTTGAACAAATTATGCAGAGTTGTCTACACCGAAAGAGGATAACTAAGCAAAGAGAAAGTCAGTGATTTGGCGGCTTAGTACATCATGGTATTGTTGCGGAGAATGATGAGCAGTTTCAATCGAAACGATAACAAAAAGAGAAAGCTATTGTTTACACAAGCGCGTGTTGTCACCAAATTGTTTACATTTCAAATCTTCTGGTCTAAAATCAATTACTAACACAGGAGAGTTTTTTGTTTTTTTTTTACGACTCACCAACCAGTGTATGTATGGCTTTTCATAGCCAACTGAACCTTATAAGTAAGTAGAAGTTAGTTGTCAAACACTGAAATAAATAATTATCATTACAGCTCCATTGGTGATTATTATTTTTATTAGTATTTATTAACATGATGGCAAGGGCTTCATATTTTTCAAAATTATTTCATGAAGGAAGGACATCCAGGCAAATATAATTGATAATTTATTTCTGACGATTCTCACTAATTTTATTAGTTTATTAGCACAAAAACTACGAAGTTTTTAACTTCCATGATTCTACCGTCAAAAGGTCGTAGTTTTGAATCTTCCAAGTGTTGAAAAATTCCACCCTCAAGATCGGCGCAGTGAAAAGTACGAAGTTTTGAAAACTTGAAAAAATCCATCAAAACTTTGAGGCATGGAAATCTCGTGTGTGACATGCTGCCTTTAGTGCATGCAACTCCTCAGAGTTTGTCAAGCTGTTCAGCCATCTCTCATTGTAGTCGTTGACTACTAGATGTAACCCTCGTTTCTTCAAATTATTTATACATTCATTTCCTAAATGGAATGAAATAAAACAAAAATTATAACTCTATTTCTGAATATACGGTTTAAAGAAAATTAAAATTGTTGAAAGCCGAATACTTCACAGGTATAACATTACTCCGGGATGTAAATAAACATAATCCTAGCAATTTTACACACAATCTCAGGGGAACACAATTTCTAACGATGTGATCATTACACATCAGAGTAAGCAACGCACACTTTCAATACCGACAATACATTCAACCAGCCCTCACCTATCTTGTTTATGCTGACTGCTGACGTATTGAGAGCTCCATGAAACTCGACCAATGCATCACTGGCTGCCAGAGCCTCAAACTTGTTGGGTGCTGTCACAAATGGCAGCCCTATAAAGTACCATAGAATGGCAACAGAGATGGTGGAGATGAAAAACCAAAATGTTTTATAGTGATATGTTAGGAGTTACGGACTGGGCTCTGAGCAGATAAAATAGTACATGCTACATGTTGTTGAAAAACCAAATAAATAAAGTACTTTTCTCAAGAGAAAACAACTACATAGTTGTAACAGAAGTGCCTCCAATAGAGAGGACAACTCAGCTAAACGGCGTTGTTAGCGCAGAAATATGAAACTTTTTATTAAAACAATAGCAGAAGCTTTTAGGCCTGCAGAAGTATAATTAAGCAACAGCAAGTTTGGATTTTTTTGCACATATTTTGACTTCTGAAAACATTTCAGTCAAGGTTATATAACCATTCCACAATGTTATCGAGGTCTCCACAGTTATCCAATATATTCTTGTTTGAAATTGTATTTTGTTTATGCAAAGCATTTACCAAAAGGGTGTTGTATAGTTAAAACCAAATTATTCTATTAATATATATTTCTGAAGCAAACTACGAACTTTCTTAATTTTCAGTTGATATAAAAAATTATCTAAAAACTTGCAAATCTTTTGCCAGTTTTGAATCTTGAAATATATTTAAGAGCTTATATGAGGACATCAAGACAAACTGCAAAAAATGTGGCTTTTTTCCATTAAAGCAGGATTTCCCTATCATGTAGAGACTTTCAAAAGCGCCAAATATTGGAATTGCAATAGTCTAAGGACCTAGCTGGCTCGTAGGATTTTGTGGCGCTCCACTATGAAACACCCTCACAGTCTAAGAAGGAACGTAGTGTACTAAGAGTTACCCTTTTTCTCTCCACAATGTTAATGTATGAACCCAAAGATTTGTGAAAAAGTTTATCCTATGGTCACTACAGTGTTTCCCGCTTAAAAACGTACCAAAAAATGAAATGATGAAGGGTTAAAATAAGAGGGTTAACCAATAGGCAACCTTTATGATGCGGTGTAATTGTCCCAAAGACATCTCCCAAATAGAGCATCTACACCACCTTTTGTTAAATTTGATTCTGCTTCTAATTTTATCCCTTATAATCCTGATGAAGCATACACAAGCATATTGCTGTTTTTTAATCTCAGTACTGTAAGGTTTTTCATAGACAGTGGGGAGTACTTGATAGTGGAGTGCCACAAGTCAGCTGGGCCCCTAGACTCGGTTGCAGTTGCTTTCAGATTTTGTAAGTGTTTTAGCTGTGTCAGCATTTCAATTTATCCTTGGTGAGTCTGCTAGTATACAAACACATTGGCACACACGTGATATGTTACATGAGCAATACAAAAAGAGCTTATATTTATCATAAATTGTTTGGATTTTCATTGCTGTAATCACCAACAATAATTCTCAAATCTGAGTTACAAATTATTTGACCACAGAAGAACTGATAAACGTAAAATGACAATGAACAATTATTTTCAAATATATGAAGCAAGAGCCAATTTATGATTATTTTTTTAGTAATTTGGTTGTGACTATTTAGCACTCTTTGACACTGAGGAAAAAGACAACTCCAAAAGTGAATGGTGTAGGGAAGGCGGAACAAACAGAAGACAAACAGTTTGGTTTATGAATAACCTTCTGTGGCAGTAAGTTAACTTGGCAACTTCATGAGCATTTACAAATTTTTTTGTACTTAGAGGGCGTTTCCTGGTAAAAGTATTAATTTTTGCTAAAAATTTTTTTGATCTGCCAACTAGAATAAGGTTTAAACAAGGAGTTTGATCAGGCGATAAATATAATTGTTTTACATATGCCGTAAGCTGTGACAGGTTTACAGTAGTATAGCCGACAATTTTGAAAATTATTGACATTACGAACTGAGTCTACTAGGTATAGAATAACGACCTTGAACAGCCAAATAACTACTTGCATAGGCTTAAAATGCATTCGGCTTTGTTACGTTAGTGAAAATAGCTAATGGAGTTGCTAGTTTTTGAAGATAAGCGTCCCAATAGTTATAACAAGCTATCATTTAATGCTACTTTTTGGTATTTATTTTAAAGACGCATGGATATGCCGAAATCAAAATTCTAGCAGCAAATTTTTGACACCAAGTGCCAAGGAACTTTTTCATCAGTTTCCTGAAATACATAAAATCATTTAGTGAGCAAAAATAAAAAAAATTAATTATCCAAAATAAAAAATTAGTTTTTTGACAAAAAAAACTGTCAACTTGAGGCGGGTGAACAACTTTATTTTAGCACCCAAGCCTGCTGAAAATAATTTTCCCACAAAGTTATTGGGCTTGAAATCATAATAGTAAAAAACTTATATGTCACCTTTTGCTGTAGCTTTCTATATAAATTGATTTAATTCCTTATCATATTTATTTTTATATAATTAGAAAACGGTGCTTGATTTGTTGTTGTTTTTTATACGGCGGCAAGCAAATTTGATTTCCTGAACCTCATTGATGAGCGGATGTAAATAAATATATTATCTACACCTGGCTTCATTAGGTTTCCCTATACAAAGTTGATTTTTCGTGTGATGATTCGTTGAGCAAGATCAGTGCGTCTGTTGGTCGGCCAATACCCTGATCGATCAAAAATATAGGAGAAACTATTAATTAACGATCATTACCTACATAAACGTATTTGCTTGAAGTTATCAAAACAAAAAATTAACACTTGATACCAGAAGTAATTGATTGACTGTTATATTTGAGAAAATAATACCTATTAAAATGTTATTTTATGTCCATTTTTATTTTACGCAAAAAAAAGATTTACACAGAAAAAGTGTAAGCATGATTGTTAAAACTTGTCCTCTCGTCAATAATTTTGAGCACGGCCAGTCGGAACATCTAATGCTGATTGCCACGTGACCAATCTCCTTCTAATCAAACTTCTTGGTTTAAATAAGTATTGGTCTTATATATCATAAGAATTATACCTATCTAATGTGTAGTGTGAAAGGTGAAAAAATGTTGGCCAAGCTGACTGATAACTAGCATGATATAGAGTACCAATTCTGTGTTCTGAACAATCCGAAAATCCATTATTGAATATACATACGTGCAATAACAAAAGTATTGCGTTACACAATAATGTGAAAACTTTGTGCTCTAACAAAACCGGTATGAGAGAGCAAAACCTTGACACTTCTAACACGTTACTGAGCATTTGGAGCTGTGGAAACTTATAACGACTTTATATTTTGTGAAATCGGAGTGAATACTGCCTAAACACACCTGTGAATTCACTGAGAGTAGCTGCCACTTTCTCTGCAAACCCAACTCTTGTATTTAGACCAGTTCCAACTGCGGTTCCACCTGAAATGTAACAAAAATATTGCGTTTCAACTATTCTATTTGACCTTGCCTGTTTCACATAATAATCGCAGAGAGTTATGCAAAACTTACCGGCAGCAAGCTCATAAATGCTTGGTAATGCTGACTCTACTCTAGCAATGGCATTGCTCATCTGCTGGACATATCCACCAAACTCTTGGCTGAGTGCCAAGGGAGTAGCGTCCTAAAAAATTACCACTAGTGTTAGCACACAACGCCCACTATTACAGAGTAACGGCAACACAGAATAAATGGCAGAAACCTAATGTTCTTAGCGTCGACAGCTTCTTAATTCCTTTGTGAAAGAGAGAGTTTAACTAGATACTCTAAACAGGATATGTCAGAATATTAAGAGTTGTGTCACGTGTGATACGTTATTGAGAAGACAAATGCATAAATAATGCTTCTCATTCAAAGAGTTCAGCTGATCTGCTATTTCCATAATCTTACAACAATTTTGTAATGAATAAATAATAAATAAATACTGATATGGAATGAGAATGTAGCAGTTGAAAAAAATACAAAAAGCATTTCCGAATATTATCTCTACTTTATACACAAGCCATGAGAAGACGAAATTTTCATAAATATAAAAAAATACTACTATGAGCATTAAAACTTGATCAAAAGTCAAAAACCGTAACCAAGAAGACAAAAAAAACAGGGGCTGATGAGAGAAACAGCCCAGACACAGTTGCGAGATACTCGAGGTTGCACTTCCTATATGGCTTAGAGTGTGGGTCTTGCAAACACCCAGGATGTTTGGAGTTGCCCACTCTTGTTGATAATGAAGGAGCATAGCAATGTTGAGTATAGTGTGAACTTCAGAGACACTAAAATTATGAACTAGAATACTGAAAGAATATTGATATAATGCTCCTTTGAAAAAGTTTGGACAAAATAGATACAGCCAATTTCACTGCAAGCAAAGTTTGGATATTATATTCCTACCGCTGTACTGGGCTGCATAAAAACATGTGGGGTAGTCAATAGAAACCTCTAACTTGGTTTTTTCACAACAAAATGCAATCACCTGCGATATTCAGGATATCTGCAATCAACTGACACCAATAATCTTTAATTTTCAAGTTACTGTACAACACCCCCCCCCCCCCCTTCAAGGTTTTAGCAAGCCCAAAAACGGGTACAAAAACTAGCCGATTATTACCATAATGCACTGACCTGTGTATGAGTTCTACCGATCTTGATTATTCCATCAAACTGCACCACCTTAGATTGTAGAGAAGACCTCATTCTAGTCATAGATTTGAGCAGACGATTGTGGGTTTCCATAGCGATGGCCACATGCATTGCAGTGGGATATGTATCATTAGAGCTCTACACAGCAAAACGAGAGAAAGTCAACAACTATTTATTTATCGACATCAGCTTACTTACTAGCAGTCAAACTCACTTCAAATTAAAAATCTCTGAATTGGATGTTGGATGGATTATTAATTAATGCCATATAGAAAAAAACTGAAATGCCACGTGCCAAGGAATTACATGAAGACATAGAGAATGACTTGGCACGCAGCATTGCAGAAAGTGTTGGGTGAAAAAATTGACGATGAAGGGCATGGTGAGACAGCGATGCCTTACATGTAGGGGAATCCGTAACTGACTATAATTACAGCACCACAGAGGAGTCATTTGCCTTTAACACTAGTTGCTTTTTTCATACTTTTCCAGTTCAGGGAGAAAGAGAGTGATGTTGAAGGTGGCATGTCAAAGATTGATTGAAATCACTAGTCGGAGTTATCTTTTCTTTAGCCTCAAAGAGTGTTAAATAGTCACAATCAAAATACTAAGAATAATCATAAATGAGTTCCCACTTTTTTCAATTGTACTTGAAAATCATTATTCATTTACAAACTATACTGTATAATTTTTTTCAATCAACTTAAAGGGCTTAGGACGGGCTTTTTAAGACTCACTTTGTGTGTAGAGTTGTTCTCTCATCAAGCATTGTAAAACTATTGAGAAAACTCACTCGCGTCAACAAAACACCAATAGGTATCATGTAGAGGTCTATGGAGGTCTGTGACAATGCGTTCGGCAGAAGGGACTATCTGCATTATGATATTATATAGTATATTACAGCAAGTAGTTTGTACCATTTTTGTTTATTTTTCAGTTCCAATTTACTTTTCAAAAATCTTAATTATTATTATTTAGTGCTTTTGAAGTTTTTTCTTGGAAAGATAGCCGGTATTTCAGATTTAATTATTATCGTTGTTGTAAAAAAAAACAACGCCGGAAATACAATTTCGGCAATGTTTTTTTTCACCTAGTATTATCATGAAAGTATACTAATGTTATTGTTTGATTAATTTTTCACATGAAAATTATTATTTTGATAAAAAAATTTCATTATTTCTTTTGATTTTGATGACAAACACTATCACGTGAACGCCTGTGTATACATAATAGCGAGCTTACCAAAGATAAAATAAATTGCTGACTGGAGAAAAACAGCTCCAAAAAAATTAAAATTTGTTGCAATATCATTTTTTTGCAATCAAAAGAGTCTCTGCACAAAACTAATATCTACGACGCCCTATTTCTATGCAAACAAGCCAAATTTTTGAAAACTCGCTTTATAGCTCTATATAACTTGGTGCGTCTTCGAGAAAAAAAGGCGTCTTGGCAAGTGCTGACTGCGTCTATAGGAATCGTCTTACTGGTGAGAGGGCAACTCCAGATAATTTTTCTGAACAAATTTCAACCTTAGAAATTTAAATTAAATCAAATCCTCTTCAAATTAGGCGTCATAGGCCCTTTAAGTGTCATTCAGATTTGAAAATTATTTTTATAGTTGATTATGACACTAAAAACGAAAATATGGCGCTTTTTCTCGTCACATATAAACTGTAAAAGAGATGATTTGTATCTTTTGATATTATTCAAGTTGACAACAAGTTTTTCAACCGTAATATTGCTTTAGTTTTGGTGATACTTGCAATGTAATTTATCACATAAATGTCAGTGTGTACATAATAGCAAACCTATCAACAATAATTTAAAATGCTGACTTCACTAAAACGCCTCAAAAAAGTCTGAAAATAATTGCAAACATAATTTTCGTGCTCTTGAAAGTCCGTGCTTAATCGCTATTACTAGCATGCCCTCCTCCTATGCAAGCAAACCAGATGAATTTATGGCCTTATAAAAATTTCGTATAAGTTGGAAACTATTGCGTTTATACTATAAATAGAATTAACGAGAGCAAAACTATGGAAAAAGATTTTTCGCCAAAAATCACTGGAAATAGATAAATTATGTTTAATTCAGCCCAAAATTGGTGACATAGCACCTTACACTTTCGACCTAATTTTTTAAACAGTATCGGCTTTTATTTTATAAAAATTCACCAACATATAGCCACAAGCCATCCTTATTTATCTAAATTCTTTTTGTTTTTGACTTTATTCCTTTGGAACAAAAAATTTATGAAGCTACAACTACTGATAGGAATTGACAGCTCAAACAAGGGGTTGTAGTTAGTAGTTAGTCAGTTAACTCAGAGCGTAATTGAAGCATTTGCACTTTTGCAGCAATTTACTAGGGAAATAAATAGCAAAGATCAATAAAGTTCCAATGCTAATTAGCATCAAGTGCCCTAAGCTGGGAGTTCAAAATAACATAAATGAACATTCTTAGGCGGGTAGCCAAAGTTAAAATTCTGATGCAATATGATATAAATACATACATACAACGGCTTCAAAGTTGACGGATTTGTGACCAAGATAGATGCAAGATTCAGCACGAGTTAGAACTCAGTAGAATGAAAGCTCACCTGACTCATGTTGACATGGTCATTAGGATGTACTGGAGTCTTGGAGCCTAACACCCCTTCTATCATTTGTATTGCTCTGTTACTAATAACTTCATTTACATTCATGTTGGTCTGGGTGCCAGAACCAGTCTGCCATATGACCAGCGGAAAGTGGTCATCAAACTTTCCTTCATAGACCTGTGTTAGCATAGACCTCATTTCACTGTTCTATACATGGACACTAGATTTCTAAAATTTCAAACCCAATGAATTGCCACTTTGCACCACATCAAACATCATTTCGATCGACAAAATTGTTTTTACGTATAACCTGATCACAGAAACTTCTACATTTTGCGTAACCTTTGCAAAACTGGAAAACCAACATTGGAATATACGCAATCCTGCATACTAGACCGAGAAACATGAAAATCGTTGAGCAAAATACGCTGAACGATTGTGTTTTTTGGTTAAGTTATGGACATAAGGCATACAAGTTAACAGAGAGGAATATTGTGTAATAAAAACTATTTGAGCACCTTACTTCTTGGGAAGCTGCAGAAATGAGATCAGCAACATTAGGGTCTAAACCAAACTCTCTATTTACATGGGCAGCAGCTTTCTTGAGGAGTGCCAGTGAGCGTACTACTTCCAGCTAAAAATAATACGTTAGTTAAAACAAAAAGCCGTGACAGTATGAAGAAAAATTTAGTGTTTCGCAAGTTGAAAAATGAATAAACCGGCTGCTCCATTTTTAGCAACAATCTAAACCTTAGCAGCAGATCACGCTGAAATCCGTAACTTTTGATGTTTTAATGCTTTAAACAAGTGAACGATGTGAGTTAATTGAGAAAAAGAAAAAAATGTCCAAGAGGTATAGGTACTATTGAATTCTTCAATGCCTCGAGTCAGTAACAATTGTATGAGATCTCTCTCAAATCTGAATCAGTAACTTTAGTGCACCTAATAAAAATCATATGCAAATATTTGTCTCTGTCAACACGCTGTCAGCAGCAAATAGATATAACATCAAATGAAATAGCATTCTATGTGAAAAGAAGAAGGTAACGAATAAAAATTTACAGGCATACGATCGCGTTCATCACCAATGGGAAAGTTGAGGAGTGATCTAGCAGTGTTGGCTCCATATAATTTATCAGAGGGAACCTCTATATCTCCAAAACTGTCTTTTTCAACCCGAACTCCTGTAGCCATGGTAACGGCAATGCCAGACTCTACAAAAATATACAAAATATTTTAAAACAAAAAAAGAAAACCATCAAGATAGAATGGCATTAGCTAGTCCAAAGATTAGTGGCATGCTAATTCATCAATGCATGTTGCTGGGTCTTGTGTGAATATTCTTTACAGAGACAGTAATTCACTTTATAGAACTGATGTTGTCAATACGTCAACGCTATCAAAAATAGTTTCACTTAGTGTAATTAAGGGTCAGATAGCTATCATTGAAATAAATCCTAGGGTGAGACCAATATCCGTAAGTTTTGCATAACAAATACCCTTTTCAATGACTGAAAAAGGTATATTATTGCTGTTGTCTCCAAGACACCTGTTTGTCTGTGAATAAACCAGTTGGTAACTGGAGTTCAACTTGTGCTTTAATACAGAGTTTACAAAAAACTCTGGCCTCCAAGCACGCAAACGTAGGATACACATCGAGCGGCAGATTGACAGGTGAAAGTCCAACAAGTAGGTTGCAAAAATCTCGCAGAGTGAGCCAATTCTATGCCTAAAAACCATTTCCGTTTTCACAGCGATTGAATTTTTTAACTTATAGTTATTGTAATTGTAATAAACAAAACAATCATAAAATAATAATAATAACAACAATTATTATCATTATAATTTTGTTTTCAATAATATTATAATATCAATAACAAAATCTAGATGTAACAATGGTATTATTATTTTGGGATTCGTTTATGGATTTATATAAGGGCACAGCTGTATTTTTTGGATTTCTCCGGCAATAAAAACTTTGCTCATGTTGTGGGTTTTTAATAGCTATTATTGATACATTAGAATAAGAATGCTGAACAAAATTTCAAATTAATTATGATAATGAACTATTATTGTTTTGGTGTAGCTGGTGGTTGATTATATAAAACTGGTATATCATCAGTAGTTGATTATGATAAAAATAATAATAATAATAATATCTGTTAAACTTCATTTAGTTTAGCAGTGTACTCATTGTAATGCCAAAAAAGTAAGGACGTTTTGTGGTAGGTAGTATTATTTCTGTTTTTGACAAGTTGTTTCATACATTGTTCTCATTAATAGGTTCTACAGTCATTGGTCCACCTTTTGTGATAAACTGTTGCTGCAGACCTCAAAAAAGAGCTTCACAGTGAAAAGCATTATATGTACTTATTGCTTGGCTTTGAAACTTGGTTGGTTTGGATAGATGAGTTTCTCATTGGAACAGCTCACAAAAACTACTGCTGAGGCGCAGTATTTATCCATTCAAAAGAGCAAGGAAAGGTATATGTCTGAGAATCATTCAATCGTTAGTTATGTGAAAAAATTGTGAGATTCCAGGGTGATCAATATGCTTTTGGGTCCGCAGAACATTAATTGTGGCGACAAATCATAGTAATATTGTCAAAGCTTGAAATCTAATTGAATGTCCTGCCAGCGCCACTCGATCGATTTGTAATACTCATCAGTCATAATAAAAATAAAAACACCCACATACTCCCATGTAACAAATGCCAATTTGCATAAACAATGTGTTGTTGCGCTTGATCATTGTTTTTTGGCAGAAATGCAATCCTGGGTTTCGTGTGAGCTAGCTGTGGAATACTTCAATCTTTTAATTCGTTACAGATTCTTCAAGTTTTGCAGTGATTATGTTATTGATATTCCCTAAAACGGCTTTTAACAGCGGTTCTGATGATTTTGTCTAGTCAAATGCGTTTGGTCACAACTAAACACCACTGTCACTTGAGTGTAAAAATTAATATTTAAATTGATGATAATGTTGAATAAAAATTAAATTTTTTCACTCCTGAAAATTCAAGAACAATTTTCCAGCGTGTAGCTTTCCTCATAAAACTTGTGTTGCTGTTTGCACTACAGTTAATCTATTTTTTTTTCTAGATCAGCACAGAGTTTCTCATTATAGTTGTAGCCTGGAGTACTTCCACATTAGGTTAACATATAAAGTAGGAAGCAACAAGATGCATGACTCTATAACCAATATTGCAAAGGAATTTTACCAATACCAATATCGCGAAGGGATTTTACTACAGTGTTAATTTCACCACCAACATTTTTTCTAACTTTTCGTGCACCTGTTCTTTTTTACTGTGTGCTTATATCAATCAATTCTATTTAGTATTGTAGCTGAAAGTCTGTTTGAGGTGTAAGGGATTTATTGCAATACAATTGTGTGTATTTATTTGTTTTGTATTCATGTATGTTTCAGTAATTACATATACATAAATAAATTCTTATGATTGAGCACACTACAACTTTTTTCTATTTATTTTTGAGTTTTAACGTATTTGTATGCCATTGGGCCTTGTAGTATGTTAACTGGGGGTAAAAAAATATATGGAAGGCAGAGCATGGCTTATATAACAGGTTATTGAACAGTGCTTTCTTTGTTTGCTGAGAAATTGATTAATACATCAAGCAGGATGATCCCATTACGTGATTATAACCCTATTTGCATTTAGTGCACCAGAAACAGGAGCAGACAATTTTTCTTTGGCACGCAAATCGCCGCGCTGCATACTTTTTATAGACTACCCTCTTTGGAACAAGCTCCACCGCTAACTGAACAAGCTCAGCCGTGTCTATTGCATGACAAGTTCTAGCAGGTAGCTGAACAAGCTCATCCGCTGGGCACTAAGGCTAGACATAGGTTGCTGAATAAGCTCAGTCGTCTCTATGGTGTTGTAAAGCTAGTAGGTAACTATACCGGTGACGTTTATTTCGAAGCATTTTATTTAGCTCTAGGATGACAAAGAAAAAATGAGTCCATATAAATTTTAATTCAGTTATCAGAGCAGTTGCAGCAATATTACAATACAATTTCTATTTGGCTACACACAAATTAATGATATGTAGTTTTATTAGGGCTGTGCCATGGTTCAAAAATTTAATCAAGATTAATCTTGTTTTCAAATTTATTGATCTTAATTAATCGCAAAATTCATCTCCTGCGAGATATCTATAATTAGCTCCAATTTTCCAATATGTAGTTCTGATTTCTTCGCACCTATTAAAAATTATAAGCATGGGATTGCATTATGGTGGATTGGAATTTATTTTCAGTCATAGTCAAGGTACACTTGAAAGAGAAAACAAAGCACATTAATTCTATATGTGTTTATACTTGTGTTTATTCAGTTTCTGCTTATTAATTATTATTTCTAATTCATATTATTAGTTGCTGATACTAGTATATTACTATTTACCATAATCACTGCTTATAAAGTTACTTTGATCATTAATCATATTATTGTTACTGTAAATTTTTTATCACTTCTATTATTATTGCACAGCCAGTCTCATCATCTGTTACCAATCATACGTGCCGTGGCTCACTCACTGTGTCTCTGTCTTAATCATTGTGAATACTCCATTCAATTAGGTTGAGCTTGCAAATGAGAGCTGTTTGCTTAGACTTGCAGTCTCAAATGCATGCTTGAATGCATGGCTCAGTTGTTTTGTAACTTCTACTGACTCACAAAGCGTGTCTGCTGCTTGCAGGGCAGGCCATTACTAACTATTGCCTAGCGTAACGGTAATCATGTAGTGTTTTATTTCCACATTACAAACAATAATAATGAAAAATTGCCATTATTCAAAGAAAATTGCAATTGTCAATTATAAAAAAGTGAAACAAACAAGTCACTACAAAGGAAAAAATGTTAGTGCTACTAATGGAGATTAATTAGATAATTGTTTTTAATCGCGTTAATCTTTTGGGGAAAATTGATCGCGTTAATCGTGAAAATAACGTGATCAAATCCCAGCCCTAATTTTTATGGAAAACATGACATCTGTGCAACATGAAAACTTCATCATAACAATTATAATCATTAAAATAATAAATACCATAATCATGTGCAATAATAGTATCATTATAAATAAACTGATCATTATGACAATATGAAAGCATTTGTTTTGTTTAATAACAAAAAAATATAAATTGATTGATAATAATTATATGTATAGAATTATTTCCTCTATTTCATCCAAGACCTAAATGAACTGCTTGGAAATAAACGGCAGCAGCTATACAAGCGTGGCCGCTAGCATTGAGGCTAGGTATATAGGTAAAGAGTGTGGACAATGATGTAATTTCCTACTGTAGTGGCAGCAAAAATGCCACACCACACTAAATAATTTCATTGTTGGAGGCAGACTTTGTCAGCCTAGCATAGCAAGATTGTACCGTTTCTTCGTTTTTTTATTTATTGTTGGTTTGATTTTTTGAAGGTTTGTCTCCTCAAAATCCTAAGTGGTTTGACAATTCCTTGTCTGAGCATGCATTTATAGGAGGTCAAACAATACTCCAAATTACGTGGTTGTCAACAGCATTTCAATGGCGTTTGTAAACAAAATAATAGCGTTTCGCAATTTTTGTTTTAAAACACTTCAACTCCTGATAAAGTCTAAAATAAAAAAAAAATAGAGCAAAATATACATTAGTTATTTGTCATCAAATTAATCACAGATATGAATCAATTATAAATAATGAATGACATTGATTATTGTTATTTGTTATTGATGATGGTTAAGGAGAAAGTATAATAAAAGTTCAGAGTTCTTGGTGGAGTAAACTGCTGAAGTCAAGTGAAATAATTGCGCTCATCATAAAAAATAATTATCAAAGTGAGCATGTTACTGAGTGAGCATAGTTATTATTAGTCATATATATCTATATATATATACAGGGGTGGGAGAAAATGACTTTAAAGTCGAGTCAAGTCAAGTTATGAACTTTGTGAGTCAAGTCAAGTCGCAGCCATTCTGAGGTTCAGCTGAGTCAAGTCAAGTAAAGTCACAAACATTGTTGAGTCAAGTCGAGTTGAGTAATGAAAAATTTTAAGTCAAGTCTGACTCAAATGACTTACAAGTCAAATATCAAGTCACTTGAATATCTCAGAGTCTATTGGTCGTAGAGCATTATCAAAGACATCATCGTGATCGGCAGATTTCAGAGGGGGTAATTTAGATGTCCAATAGATGACTAATACAAAACTTTCACAGAAATCAGACGATTTTTATTGAAGGATTTCCCTAACAACAACAGATGACAAAAATATTGGCAATGATAAACCAGTGGTTCAGAACAATAGTCTGGCAGTATAGCATTTGTACTTATGGAAAGCCAGAACCAGTAGAATGTTGCAGCCAATAAAATATTCTGTTCACAGTTCAAGCAGTAGACACTTCACAGTGAGTTAAATGGTTTAACCCTATTCCTTGCATGGCAGTTGTTTTTCCTCCTTCCTTACTTGAAAAAAAGGTCACCATTTTATTTTAGTAACTTAATTTTGTAAAATTACTTGTTCTTTGTTCATTTTCTGTTAAAAAAATCTCTGCAGTAAAGTTGTGCAATAAATTTTGAAACACATGTTTAATAAAGTCAAAAAACATTAGGAATTTTACAAGTTGCAATCAACTTTTTTTTCCAGCAGGGAATTTGACCTACATGCAGTTGACGAGAAGGCGCATTAAAAACAACAACCCTATTGAAAAAAAAGTCTTCCCCATTTCACAAACTTTCGTAATCAGAGTGCACTAATTATTTTTAATACATTTCTAGGGACAAAACAAACAGTATTCTGCATATGCACCTTCTTGTCTTCTTATATTTTTAAACGGTAGAAAATCATCAACTATTTTACCTTTTTTTCTGGTAGAAAACATTTGAATGGAAGGCCTAATGTAATTTTCTGATCACCATACTCCAGCAAGCATACAGTTGGCTAACTATTAGCTAGGTTGCGCACTAAATAACACCTCTGGTTCCGATAACCAAACAGGAAATACAAACAGCAATGACACACGGGTATTCTGTTATCTTAGGAAATTGTGGTAGGAGCAGACAACTCTGCGAGATTGACTCCAAATGACTTGATGATGACTTTAATAAAGTCATCTGTATTATGAAGTCGAGTCAAGTCATGAAACTTTTCGAGTCAAGTCGAGTCAGATGAGGCATCAAGTCAGAGTCAAGTCATTGCTGAACTAAGTCAAGTCATGACCTATGACTTGACTCTAAGATGACTTGACTTAGTCCGACTTATTCCCACCTCTGTATATATATATATATATATATATATATATATATATATATAAATATAAATACTACTATTGCCCATGGATAATAATAAATAATAATTATTTGTGAGTATTAGTTATTTAATAATAGCAGCTAATTTTGTAATTAATATGGCATAATATTTGTAAAAAGATATTTAAATGTAAATTATAACAATATAGTTATATGGAGGGCATGGTGGTTGAAATCGCTTTCCAGTTGTAATAAATCATTTATACCTCAAATTCAATAAATTATAGGCTCATTTGAAAGCCGTAACTACCAAAAAGTGAGAAACCAGGAACATCTTTTCGTTCGAATGTTGACTAACATATGAAATAACCTGACAAATTTTTCAGCTCCATGTTAACATATAGCCGCCAGCAGATCTTCTGCCGCCCCCAAAAGTAGGCCTTATTATATAAAAGCTCTGAATATGGGTGGCCAGACTCTTCCTAGTAGACTCAGAGTGATACTTCTTCCACAAAGACGGAGTTGTTTCCTTTCTCTACTGTATCACAGTCATATACATACAGTTACGCGAATCATGCAGCTTATATAAAAGTGAATTTGAGGTCCTAAATAAAGGGGCGGAGCCTATTTTTATATAAGCTACAATGGAGAAATTTTGTAGAGCCTACTAAAAATTCATCTGAAGAAACTGGCATGGATTTTGAGTTTTAAATGATTACAAAATATTCAAGAAAACCTCCAAAGCTACAAACGCATACAAATTTTAAGTTTCTATTGGCAGCCTAAGAAAAGATAATCACATCCAAGTGTCAATTTTTCATAAAACTTCGCATTTTTGATGAAAAAGACCTCTCTATAAGTTGATATCTTTTGTTGAAAAATTTCATAAGCAACAAATTCTACATTGAAATACCATACTAAAGATCTTCTTGCTAGTAACAGGAAATAATTTTTTCAAAATAATGAACAGCCAAACACCCATTATTTGTATTGTTCATGCTCAAAATGGCAATTAGACCTGTTTAAAGTAGCTAATTTTCTGTATTAGCTATCAAAAGTTATATAATTGGCTATTGGGTGTGTTAAATAGGATCTTCAGCACATATCTTTTGTAAAAGAGTGCAAGATATGACAGGTATTTGTATAGTAAAACGATGCTTTTTTCATACCACATCAACAATTTTTAATGGTAAGTTATACGATTGGCAGTAATTGTTAGGACCTCGTTTCCTTGGTAACCACTTCCGTTCCCCCTCACTGTATGTTTACGACTGTGTACTGTATCATTTAGCGTGATCTACCCTTGTTCAGAGCTGTGACCAAATCACCGTGATTCAAATATTTGGTGACTCAAACATTTGAAAAATGATTTATTTCAAATATTTGATACAACTGGTGATTTGATTAATTTCATCATTATTTGATTTGCCTTTTTCCATAAGAGTTGACCAAATATTTGCAAAAATATGGCAAATCATAAAAAAAACAGTGATGATCGATCATGATGATGATTACTTTATGATAAATAATAACAGTTTCAATGATTATGATGATTAATTAATATTATTTATTACTAAGTAAGTGCTATTAATTATTATTATTTATTGTAAGAAATCATTATTTAATTTATTATCATTAATATTATTATAATTATTATGATGATAGTCTAAGTAGTATAATAATTATTATTAGCTGTCAATAAAAAAAGTTATTATTTATTTTATACTAATAAAAAAATATATATGATGATGATAAATAATGTTTTAAAATAATCATATATTTTTTTAAAACAATAAAATAAATAATATAATAATAATTTAATAAATAAATATTATTATTATTAATTAATGTTAAATAATAATAATATATATAATAATATTATTAATTATTATTAAATTTATTATAATTATTATTATTATTATGATGATGATAATAATTATAATAAATAAATATACATATACATACATATTTATTATTATATATATATAATAATAATAAATATATGATAATTATAACATATTATTGTTGTAGCTTTTATTAACATAATAATAATATAATAATTATTATCATCATCATGATCCCGGATCATGATGATGATTATGATAATAATAATAATTATTATATTATTACTATCATCATCATCGGATCATCATCATCAACTTTTTTTTAATTATATTATGAAAACATTAAAATTAGGCATAGCCACATCATTATGACAAACAAAACATCAAATACTACCACAAAAACGACAATATTTTATTGTAAACATAACATAGCTAGCTCACTGCTATAAGAATAGGTAGATGATAAACTCCTCAACAATTTGCTCCACGACCCGGCGGGAAACATAATTATTGCAAGGCATGGTGCAGAAAAGTAGACACGCGCCTAACTATTGGAGAGTTATTGTTCATAACTTTATGGTTTTTGTACAGAGAAAAAACAACTCCCACTTATAAAAATTTCATCATATCAGAAATGTTACGTATCTACAAAGAGGGTATCATACCCTCTTTGGTATCTACTTGTGTCGTAAAAGAAGTACTTCACTTAGCTCGCGCCATATACATGTATAGCTTGTTCTTGTGTCCCTTTTGTGTATAACATCTAGGCTACTCTGGTGCTTTTGAAGATTGCTCATGGAAAAACCAAAGATGGAGGTAAAACTAACGGTTTCTACTAGTGCCTGTAAATTCTTTAGCTACCAGCTATCTGTCAGAGAGTTGCAAAAACACACAGTCACACACTTCTTCGTAGACGGTGTTGTTTTTTTAGTACGTAATGACATAGACCTAGTAGAATATATACCAGGTTCATGATGTATGACCACATTGTTTCTGAGCTTGAAAGTTAAGGTAGTGATTGATTGTATCAATTTTTTTTACCACTTTCTGTGTTCCCACACTGTTTTGTATTTGTGGCAATTTGACATTTCCCTTTGCTTTTTGCTCCACGTTCCAAAACGACAGCACAAACCCACTTGTTGATGTTCAAATAATCATTCTCCTTTCATGCTCCTACATTAGGTTTTTTCTGACTCAGTTGTGAAATGGGTGGTTGTTTGTGGTTTAATGTGTAAGCAAGTGTAAGGAAACCCATTGGGTAGTAAACCAACTCATTCATTCAAATGGACATTCATAAATAGTGATAATTCCATCTATGGTTTCATTCATCACTTGAGGATAGCTGGAGTTTTCTACTTCTCAGAGTTGCATTATTGCAAAGTATTGCAACCGAGTCACCAAAATTGTGGACAGAAGACCGCGCGCATTGATTTCAATTTTGAAATACTGAAAGTTGTAATCCAAGTTTTATGTCTAAGGTTTGAGATGACAATTTATTTGAGCTTCCGTTTGCAATACTTTTTATCGGCATAAGTCTGCGCATAGAGGGTGTGTTTGAGTCAGCCAATTAGCTGCCGTAGCT
Source organism: Cryptosula pallasiana (assembly GCA_945261195.1). Classification (NCBI taxonomy): domain Eukaryota; kingdom Metazoa; phylum Bryozoa; class Gymnolaemata; order Cheilostomatida; family Cryptosulidae; genus Cryptosula; species Cryptosula pallasiana. The sequence continues at coordinate 7,002,191 of OX183132.1, read as the reverse complement.
AGTAAACATGCCCGCCCACTTTAGGTATTGTCAAGGCTAACTCGTGGTCATTGAAAAATTGCCATTCACATTTATTGGCAGGAGATTAATTATTATTGTTTACAAATTACAGCACTGCAATTTATCTGTTTTTTCGTATTCTCACAACCACCACTCGTAGCTCGCACACCGACAGAAGTAGACACCGTTGAGCAGTGATACAATGGCCTGTCCGTACGCACATACTTCTCTGTAAGTTTTGTTAGCAATTGATTGAGTAGTAATAATAATAATAAGTTAAGTAAGTATTATTATTAGTAATAAGTTTAAATTTTGTTGTTCGTTGTAATAATAAGTAGTAAAAAAAGTAAGTAATAATAATTAATAACAAAATAAATAATAATTATTATTATTAATTAATAATAAATTATTATTAATATTGTTAATAATAATAATAATAATTAATAAATAAATGATAATAATAATTATTAATTATAAACTTCATAATTATTATTGTTAATAATATAATAAACGATGTTCAATAATTATTAATCATTGATTGTTTATTATTATTTTTTGTTTATTATTATTATTATTATTATTATTATTATAATCATCATTTTCACTATTATTATAGTAAGTAATAATAATAGTAACGTTAATAATAACTGTTATTGATTATGATAATAATGACCATTATTAACTAACTTTGTATTTATCGTAATTATTGTTATAATTAATAAATAATACATATATATATATATATATATATATATATATATATATATATATATATATATATATACTAATATATGACTGAATTTTTTAATTGAGAATAGCAGCAATCAGTAAAAAATTGGTAGTAGTAGTAATGTATGCTGCTAAACTGTTGTTGTATGTTCAGCCTAAACATACAACAACTACTAATGGTTATATATTACGAAGTAGTAGTGATTGTTGCTTCAGTATTGTTGTTATTATTATTTGTTTAAATAATAGTAGTTATAGTAATAATAATGGTTATTATGATTAAATTTATTGATTCTTACGATTTAATTGTTTAACATAGTAATAAATAAGTGTACCATAAGTATCAAAATGTATTCGGTAAAATAATTAATAGGCCACATATATATTGTAAAAGAAATAATAATTATTAAGATCGTTCAAAAGTTTGATAAGAAATAATGGGGTTTTATTGTTAACAGTAATCAAATGATACCAGTGGCGGTTAATTGTTGTCTGCTTTCAGAATAATGGTACTTGTTTAAAGGATAGTTATTATGTGGTAAAATCGCTTCTTATTGGAAACCACCCTGGTAGTATTTTTATTTCAGAGTAATAATCCAGACTTTATCATTATGTTTCACTGATGTTTGTGTAGATTGACATTTTAAATTTATATGTACATGCTTCTATTGTTATGCTGCACTTTAAGAAACTTCAGTTTCTATCATAAAATAACTATCAAATAGTGATAGTTTTAAATGACTTTTACAAAGTACAGACATGCTATTGGAATTCGTTATATTGCAGTTCAAAGTAGTGGTTGGGCCACCACTATCTATTATACATAACTACCAAAGACAAAATATATATGTATGAGCTTGACTGATAGTTGTTTTCAAGAATGCTGTCAGTCACTGCTACAACATGCTGCAGATAGAGAGCAAACTCAAGTTTTTTTCCTTGTAAGTTCATGCCATTAGCTGCTAAAGACACATCGAAGTAAGTCTCCCATTGTGGACAGTTTTCGCAAGGTGCAGATGATAGATCTAAAAAGATTCATTTGGCTGGCTCTTCCAAGACTATGAAAAACAAGCAAGCATTGATGGTTTCGCTACCAATCCCCAATCACCATCCCCAAGCTTCAATAACCACTCTGTTTCAACAACAGCTCTTACTACACTGTTGTAGAGGCAAACTGATGTCTTGAGAGTTGTATGGTTGATCGAAATCTGTAGTCTTTGATTTTATAAGTCAATACTATTTCAAGTCTTGATCATGTAGAACTCGTTTTAAGTTTGGACTATGACATTTGAACATGTTTAAACCAATATAATGTTAAAGGTTGTAAGTTTATTCATTCCACAATATTTGGCCCACAAAACTGTTAGAGCTGAAGTTTCCATGCCTTGGTGTTAGCTTGATTGACAAACTTCAATGACCGTCTTATCGCTATTCTTATCATTCCTTTCTGCAAGTGTGCCTGGAAATAGTCTAGTTGATTGAGCGCATGCAAACTACCAAAGATAATACCGATGAATGATTGGGTATTTTCCACAAATTTGCATTTATTATCTACTGGAAGAACGTTGACACGTAACTGTGAGCAAGTAATCACTTGAGTGAAAATGCGCTTTTAGACTAAAATTCTTATCCATTTTTTTTTCATTGCGCAGGGTATTGACTGATATTGATTGTTGATAGTCCCATATAGTTTTTAAAGTGAGCAGACTGGCTGATGTTGCTAATCGATTTGCTGCATCCCTGTAGAAATGATTTTGTTTTTTTCTGAAAGTGATTTTTATTAACGTCTTTCTGCTAATCAGGTTCACTAATCGTTAGAAATCAAAGTTTATCCAATAGATGTTGTTGGGAAGTGGCAAACCGTCACTGGTCAATACACTTCAGATGGTTTCTAAAAGGAAATGGTAAGCCTAGAAATGCTGGTTAATTTTTCAAGTTTTTAATTGTTCCCTTTTATCAGAATCATTTGCAGTTGCCTGTCTCTGCATTTATGATATTTTTTGCAGATGTAATAGATCTGTAACAGAATAGAAACTTTTCTTCCAGCTAGTTACCTACACAAACTGTTCATTATGTCACATCAGGGCTTTGTATGAATGCCAACAGTAATAGCATATTGTCACAAACTACTTGAAGTTTGCACTAACTTGGCAATACTAAACCTGGACGCCTGCCAAGTCTCTCGCAGAGCCACTCTAGTTGTACTCTATGGCAATCCTTAAACTCCAGGCTCAATATAGTTAATGGTGGTAATATCTATGCGCTGACTGATATATGTACTTTCATTAGTTCACTTTAAAGCTGTTGCAATAGAAATATGATAATCTGGCTGTTAGATGGCATTATAGCTGATTCTACTGACGATGTTAGTCAGAAGCCCTTTTAGTAGGTGACGCTGTGGTTTGTTTACTGTTTGACCATCAAAGCTTTTTTAAATGAAATATGGTTTATGCCCTTGCCACTCAACAGTTTTTCATCAATCATGAAGGATCCGCGGTTGCGACAATGAAAAGTGTACAAATTCTAATGGCAATCCCATTTTGATAACAGCCTCAAGTTGAAAAGCAAAGAGCAAGTTTCCAAACTTCGGAGTTCATTTTACACTAAAACTTGCATTATTACTATTAAAAAAATTGTACTTGATGCCTTCATCAAACAGGAAAGAAATGAGTAGCTAAATAATGATTAACTACATTATGTTGATTGTGCTCATCATTTCCTTTGTATTACTAAACTTACTTGCAAGGCAAGTACTACACCTAACTCAAATATTTACTGAAACAATAATGATTTATGAATCATTGTACGATTATGAATGCATGTACGGCTCCATTCATGATTCTGGTAGACCACAAACACTTTGTACCTAAATTAATTGATATCTCTTTACATTTTGACCTTCAATCTACACACACGGGCATTCCTTAGAGGTATTGTGGTCGCAATCTTTTCTTTGGTCTCCGGCTTGCATTGCATCAGCAATGCTTCAAAGTACATGAAATCTTGCATCATTCTTTTTACTTTTCAGAACGACTCTGCTATATACTGTTATCTTAAATAGTACCTCATTTTCCCATGCAAATTGTAGTAACATGTTTGTATTTGTTGTTTGTATCATCTTTTTTAAAATACTTTGAACATTTATATCTTTTTGTTTTTAGTTTAGATCCTGACATTGAAAACGATACTGGTGAACCATCAGCAGATGTTGCCTCGGCTCAGGACGGTTTAAACAATCTTGTTGTGACGCAAGGACTTAATTACCATAAATACTTACAGGTCAGACAACGGGCACTGGATTTTAATTGTCTCATTTAATTACATTTTTGTCGTCTGTTCAGAGCGCAAACCTTGTTAAAATTTGGCAATTCCAATAAATAAATTAACTTTATTTTCATACAAAATATTTTGATTTCCACACGCAATTAAAATGTTGGCACTGGTTTGCAGATTTCAAATAATTTCAGGTGATGAAACTGTAATATTGTTAAAATTTTGATAGATATTATTTATTGGCAAACACTAACCCATCGCGTACAATGCTTTGATTTCAATCATCAACTCAAGCTTGGAGACACATGTGATGCCGAATGTTTGAGTCCACAATATTTTCGTAGCAACTCCTTATTGTAGTTTTTGCACATTCGATGGAGACACAGTTTTCCTAGCTGTGATGTAATGACATGTTTTGTCTAGACATTCGTTCTTAGAAAACCTGCAGATGTTATGGAAAATTTTGTTATATTTTGTTTGTTTAACCTAATGATTTTCAAATCTTCGAGCTTATGTAATCTGCAGATAATAGCAGGGTTTATCTCCCCTTTGAGTACGTGCCAGTATTGGCTCTATGCATTATCCTATACCGCTGCCACTGGGCGTTATCAATATGTAGCCACAGCTATTTATAGCTTGAACTGATACAGAAAAATTGCACATGTGTTGAATGAAAATCTTTTAAAACTCTTTGAATTTCATCCGCTTCGGCCAATAAATTACCTCATAAGTCATCCGCTTTTTGCAAAAAAAGTTTAATTTTCAAAATTTTATTAAAATTCCTCTATACATTATATGGTAACATATTTATGCTCATATGAATCAGCACTCTCTCTTCTCTTAGGAGAATTAATGACATATTGATTCCACCAGTCTAAACTATTTTTATTATTTTTTTAGTTCAGAGACCATTTTTTAGCAATGATCTCAACAGATCAACCAGTTACAAAAAAAATAACACACTAATTGTAAAAATGATAGCACAGCTGAAAAGAGGACAAAATTCTGATAAGACTAGCAAAATTTGAAGCAAAAACTTGCAAAAGAAGTGTTAGAACACTGCAACAACAATCTAGCACTGGCTGCACAGATTACCGAAAATTTCGGAAATTTTTTTTTCTGAAAATTTTTTATTAGCTAATATAAAGCCCTCATTGGTGCACGAATGAGCTAGGAACATTTAGATCTACATTTTGATGTAAAGAACAACATCAATCAACAACTTTTCGAAAATAATGAAAAAAAATTAAAATTAATTATTTATTATCAATGCCGTATCTAAATAATTAATTACTAGCTTACTAACCTTCAATTCCATTATCAGAGAGCTCTAACAAGCTAAAATATTAATAAACTAACTAAATCAGAAGAAGAAAACAATGTGCTTGCTCCTTTCCAAAAAAAAATTGTCCATAATTATCAAAAATATTCCAAAATTGAAAACAGGAAATGATGGGTCAAGGATATTTGGAACTGTTTCCGTTTAGAAGGTCCTACAGTCTTCAAACAAAAACCAGAAAATAGGCAATTCTCTGTTCTTCACGATGGTGTAAAAATTATTTATGTCAGTCTACACAAACGTTTGCAATCCTTTCCGAAAACGTGACGGTTTTTGCTACGAACATTGCTCGTAGAAGACAAAGTGGACAGATAACTCCACTACGAACATTGCTCGTAGTAGACAGTGAGAAAGTTAAATATTTATTAGAAGTTTAGCTCTTTAATCTATAATGTATTCAAACATTAATATCGATAGCGCCGTTCCTGTTGTTGATTGGAAATTTTGTATGTAGAGTATGACGAGGAAGTCGATCTCATTGGTACTTGCAAAATATGTTTTGGCAGTTGGCGCCGTTTAAATTAAAAGTTGTAATAATTTGGTTTCAATATCAATGATGTTGCTTACAGCTGGACAAAGTTCTGTCTGCCCAGCAGCCAATGAGCACTCTACCAAATGGTGGATCGGTGCATGACGAGCATCTGTTTATTGTCACCCATCAAGGTTGGTAGTCTGGTGATTTGACTCACACAATATCACTTTTTATCAATAATACAGGGTTGCTTTGTGTAATTCAATGTTAAGACAAGTCCAGAAGTTACGGTTTAGTTCCAGTAGTCTATTTAAATCGATGCTTCTTTTTTTGGCGACAAATTTGGCAATAAATCAAACTGTGATGGTACCTAATATCTCTCACCAAAACGACTTTGTACCTATCGAGTCTATAGAGCTGGTGGTAGATTGGTTGGCAATATCTCTGGTATTTCACTTATCAGGAGTGGACAATTCTGCGATATACTACAAGATGTTACTTTGTAGCCTATGAGCTGTGGTTCAAACAGATACTGTGGGAGGTGAACTCTGTAAGACACATCCTCAATGACCATGTAAGTATAGCCAGCCAGTCCGGTACATAGCGCCATGCTCTGGTGCCTCTATTCACCGTGAAATATGACAATCAAACTTTTGTTTCTGAGTAAATAAATATTTGTGGGATTTTGATGCATTTAAATGAAGTCTTTGTAAAGTGGGGGGAAATGTACAACTTCCGGATGTTTGTTGGTGACAAGTAATGTAACAAGGAATATGTTGTGTTTATATGCTGGACCTATCAACAGTGAATTATCACATAAAGTGATCTGTGTTATGTTTTAGTATATCAAGTTACCAGAGTTGTTTATGCTCGCTTTCTACAAATTTGAACTCCCTTAAATGTGTGTAACTAACTGCTTAATGGGTGCTTTTTACGGGAGATAGCAGTCAAGTAGAATTTTGTTTATGGCAAGAGTGCATCAATCATCGATTGTAACAGACATCCAAACCTATTGAAGAAAGCGTTGACAGTTAGAGTAGCTTCAAGTGAATGTACTATTTAAGTTAGCTGTATTTTATTTGCACTTCCACATTTGTGTGCCTATTTATGTCATGTGGAAATGATGATATCAAGAAGTCATTCAAATGTAGAGTAAAACATGTCTACTTTTCTCTCACTCATGTCTAGCTAGTAATAAGTAGTTATTATTTATTACCTAGAGGGTGGATGAAAGGATGATGTTACTGATTATAACGAGGCTCAACAGAGTCAACGTCATCATGAAGGTAACTCATATTTTATAAGATATGCAATCGTTTTCTCCGAATTTTTTTTTATAATTTTTGCGAAAGAATTTGTTAGATCTTATTGGCCAGGTGTGGTTCAGGCTGTTCAATTGTTTTACTGGACCGAAATTCAAAGATTTTCCACTTGGCGTGGTTTGAAAATTTGAATAGTCCATTTATGTACCCTGTTGCATTTGTATGTTGCAGTTGCTGTGTGACCAATTCAGTATACTTGAGACTATGACATCACTGGATTTTATGGAGTTCAGGTTAGTTTCACCTGTTGATAAGTGTCATTTGTTTGTGTCACATGTTGGTGAAAGTAGTATGTGGGCAAGTTGCACCTGTTGGTAGTGTCACTTCTTGGTAGATGTCACCTGTATATTGTTGGCACCTTCGTGCTCAGCATCCACATATTCACTGCTTTCTAATATAATTTTCTTTCTTGTCACTGTCTTGCTAGATTTTTCACTAAAGTAGTGGATTATTTTTGATATTTTTCCTTATCAACATGTGAAGCTTGTTGTTTTATGGTCTTTTGATTTGAGCAACTTTTAAATCAATTTGCATCTTCTAAAAAATTTCATATTTCTCCGTAGTGCTGCATGTCATTTAAAATCCTTTACAAAGGTGTCAGTGGTAGAAATTAGTTCAGGGAATTTTTTTCTTAGCAAGAAAGTGTTGAGGGGGTGGGGAGCGCCTCCTAATTCACAAAGCAGCAATACTTTTACACCAAGTTGTTTTTACTGGTATTTTTTTATATTCAAACTTTAAATTTGAGAAAAATGCGTAATGTATTTTCACTATTGCCATATTTGTTTGTGAGCGATATAAATTTGTCGGAAGCAGGGAATGAATGGAAGTTGGCGGGTGACCTAGATAAACTGTTATATCACCATCTACAGTGGAAAGGCGCTCAAAGTTTAATTAGTTTGACCTTAAACTATCAGCTTGAGCAAACAAGTTCTAGTGGAATTTTCCAATGGATAACTGCAATGTTTGTTCACTTGTGAAATCTGAACTGGTGGCCTTGAACAACGATTATCTATTTAACTTCCTCATGGAACACTTATATAATTCCTTGTGTAGAAGTTCCCGATTGTCACTAAGTAATGTTTGTCTGTCACAAAAGCATTTGAGCAGGATTGTATTTTTCTTTTGAAAACAAAAAAGTATATCTTCTCAAAAAAATCTCGAAAATCCGTTTCGTGTTTTTCTCGTGAAGAATCTTTATACTTTTGTGTCGGTATTTTGCAGGACTTTCTTAGGATCCAGTTCTGGTTTTCAGAGTCTGCAGTTCAGACTTCTGGAGAACTCTCTAGGGATAAAAGAGGTATGTGACGGTGTATAACTTGACCTCTCTTGTTTTGTTTGTCAGTCTCTAGGCTAATAGACTTAGTTTTTTGCGTTGTTCAGGAGAATAGAGTGAGATACAACCAACAATACTACAAAGATGTCTTCAACGACCCAGAGAGTATAAAGCTGTTAGATCAGTCTGTGGCGAAACCTTCACTTCTACAGCTCATTGAGGTAGCTGTTACACTTGTGCTGTAAAAGTTATAGATATTTGAAAGAAATTGCTGCGTACTTTTTTCACTGTTTGTTGAAGTCTTTTGTTTGTACGTATTTACTTCCAAAGTGCTTGTTTGTTTGTTTTCTGGTTGACAAGAAATTGTTTGTTTTTTTATTTGAAATTATGAAGTACAGATGAATTGTCGTTTGTGTGTCTGCTGACCATTGCGTGTATCTGCTGACCATTGTGTATGTCTGCTGACCATTGCGTGTGTCCGTCCAGCGGTGGCTAGAGAGAACTCCCGGTCTGAGCAAGGATGATTTTCACTTCTGGAATAAGTACAAAGTGGCCGTTGACGGCTGGTTGAGGAATGACTTCCTCAGACCTGCTGAAGAGGAGGCTGACCCTACTATGAAACGGCTGAAGATGGACGAGTATAAGAAAACTAAGGTAATAGTTTGGATTGTGGGAGTTGTGCTTCTTTTTATGAGAGAGAGCAACTCCTATTCTTGTCAATGCTGAACCTTCTACAAATAGCATGTCATGAAATTTTTTTAAAGCATCCCCATGAAAGTCGCTGTTTTTAGCAATATTGGATTGCAGTATAAAATGAAAACAAGTAATATTGAATAATATATATATCAATAATCAAATATATTGTTATCAAGTCACATGGTGTTAGTGCTTACGCTGCCGGATTTAGTTCTCCATAATGTAGTTTTATAGCATTTTTGTTTGAAGATCGTGATATTTAGCGCAACAGTTGGTTATGGGAGGACATTCATTGCTATTGAAGTGTTTTGAAATTTGTTAGCGTTCTATAATTTTCGTTCGACTGCTTTCGCGTGAATTTAATTATATTTAAGATTTAATTATATTCCAAAAAGTGATAGTTAATAGTTAAGTGAAACTGTTTTAATATTGACAATAAATTTGGTGATTAATTGTACAATGTCTAAATAAAGAGATTCTCATGATTTTTTGTTCAAGATTTGCTACAAGCCTTGAGACCATCGATCCTTCTATAATTCAATAGTTGATATAAATAATTATTTTTTTCTGATGATTAATTCCTAAAGACGATAAAAATCGCTCGTACATGGTTTGAAACAAGTAATGCTGTGTTTTTAAATTTTATGTTGGTATATTATTTAATTGTTAGTTTGTTAAACTTATTATATTGTTATTATTGTATATATTTATGACTCTGTGTTGATTGGGTCCAATCGTTAAGTAAGCCATGTTGTTGTATGTTTAACGCAGGATGCATTCGATGGAGTTCTGGATGAGGAGAAATACAACAAAGTATTATCTCGAGGTGAGTGGCTCTAGCTAGTAGTCGTGCTAGTATTGTTTGACTCATTGCTTGTAGCAGTTGTTTTCTCTTGATAAAAATGGCACTTGAAGTGAACAGTTTTCAGACAAGTTTTAAACCCTAACAAAATTCTTCGTAACAAAATTTCCATTTGAGCTAAATCCAGGGCTGGAAAAAAACATGGTTTTTATGAAAAAATTGAATAAACCTGGTTTTTTTGTTTAAACCGGTTTTTATGGTTCAAACTATTTTTTATGGTTTAATTGGTTTAACACATTCATTACAGGGTGCTTTCTGTGGTTTTCGTGGTTTTTCGCTTATTTTCATTATTTTTTAGCGGCCCACTCGATGCAGCTACAACAGTGAAACAAATACCAAAAGAACGATAAGATTCTCCTTAAAAATTATAGGGGCATTATCATGGACACAGAAAAAACCAAAAAAATTTTCCCCGCCTACCCTTTTGGGCCCTTATTGCGACATAGCAAGTAACCACGAAGCTAGGCCGAGGGGAGGCCGATGTATGGATTTGCATTTTACACGAGAAATATTTGTCATAGACACAAAAAAAATTGCAGCAATGAAAAGGTGGCAAAATTTTGTTCTAAAATGATTATTTATTTGATAGGTTGGGCTTTGAAAAAAAAAGTCTCAAAACCTCAATCAAAACCACAAAACCACAAGAATGCCATTGCGCAACATCTGTAACGGCTTATTAATTGGTTTTTATGAACTAGAGAAAAAAATACTTATAATGCTTGAAAGTCAACAAAAGACTGCCAAGACAATGTTTCAGTGGTTATCTCTCAAATTTACGTTATATTTTGCCAATGGAACCCTCTTAAATACTTTAATTATTTGTCCCAAAATGATGTTGTGGGTAATAATAATAAAAAACAATGGCTACTATTGATAAATAATTAACAACCTTATATTGTTTTGATATTCATAGAAATTGGTGTATATGATCAAAAGACCATGGGGATTCTGAATATCAAACTTATTTTGACAGCCGCTACCGTTTTGATGGGAAAAATTAGCTCCGAAAATAAGTCCGATTTCGGCAATAATTATTATAAATAACGAAAAGTTAAAAAAATTCATAAGTCAGCCGAAACTTGTCCAATCAGTATGAAACTCGGTGAATATGAGCGCTAGGATGTGTATTTCCTTCGTTTTAAAAAAAATTGTGCTAAATATCTTAAATAAGAAAAATATTCACAATGAAAAAATGACGATTTTGGTAATAATAAATAATTATTAATTATTATTACAATGAGTGAGAAACTACACTTACCGTGCTCGAAATTTCACCAAAACTGGTCACTATGCTCAAAACATGGTGCTTTCAATATCCTTATATTTAGTTTTTTGAAAATCTATCTATAAAAAAAAAAATTCTAAAAAACAAAAGCAACCGCATGCACCAAAAATCTGTGCGCCATTGCTGGTTGCTAAGGAACAAAAACCAAAAATAAAAAATTGTAAAAGTCAAAACTAGCCTGAGGCCATGTATTAAAGATAATTTAGAATTATACAGCAAATGATTCTGAATAGAATGATACCAAAATGTAAGACCTTACTTTTACTTTGCTCACATGGAAATTACCGGTTTACTGTACTCATTCCGAGTGGGCTCGTGTCATGTAAGAGATGTGTTTTAAGGGCAGTCAATACTATATATTTGGCATGCTGAATAGTAAAACGATGGCAATTAGCTTGTTGAAAATGTTTCATGTTTATTTTCAAACAAGGTAACTGCGTGATACAGCAAAGCTTTAATATTTAAATTATTGACTGATTGTGCAATCGAGCTACATCAAAAAGAAAACGTACACATGCAAACTGCTACAGCTACATGGCATTACCATAGCAGGACACGAGATCATTAGTATTTGTGATGTATTTTCGCATTATGGAGGTGGTGAATGAATATGTCCAGATTTTTTAGCACCAAGTTGATTTCGCGGTTTCCAGTGTATCATCCCAAATTTAAACTAACATCAGTTTTATATGTGGCTCGTATTTTTCAATAAATATTCTTCAAATCTTTATTTTAGTAATTAACTGAAACTGAGTTGAAAAGTTGGTTTTATCGCTTCAGATCTTCAGAATAACCAACAGAATGTGACCATAGCAAGAGTGATTGCTATATAGAGCAGTTAAAGTGCAAATTGAGCATTGAAAAAAATTGAAATATTTAATTAACAAACGAAATAACCGAAAAACCCACAGAAATTTGATCTGTTTACACCAGGTTTAAATCCAGCCAACTCTTGCTAAATCTACTGAAAATACTAGACTTTTGGCTGCTAATGATCTACTAGATAGATCATAGCAACAAAATTGCCAAAGTTTAAGCATAGTTCTGAAACGAATACCCCTAATAAAGTCATCAACCTTTTAAATTGTGCTTTCAAATTGGTTTGTTTTTAATTTTTCATTCTTTGGGTTCCAGTAAAAAAACTTTGTGATAAGACAGGTTCAATTCTGACATTTGACATACTTGACAGAGTTTTTTGGAATGTTTCTGGGCAATTTCTTTTGTTATTCAACTATTGGTAATACTTATCTGTTAAATATTTCAGGAGAGAGACGACTATCATACCAGGCATTTCAGGGTGCAGTCATGATCAATATGTACCGAGATGAGCCCAGATTTCATCAGCCCTTCCAGATGATGACCATGTTACAAGATCTGGACTCTCATTTCACCAAATGGAGATGTAGGTAGTAATACAGTTGTGCACGCTTGGGAATAATTCTCTCAGTACTTCGGTGAAATTTTGTTTTCAGAAGTTATATGTAGTTTGCTTGTATCTTTTGTTATCTTACAGACAGTCATGTGATGCTCGTGCAAAGGATGATTGGAAGTAAGCTGGGAACTGGTGGTTCGTCGGGGTATCAATATCTCAGGTCCACTGTTAGGTTAGTAGTAGTAGAAGTACATAGTAGTAGTTAGTAGAAGTAGATATCGTAGTTGTAGATGTAGTAGTAATGTTGTTGTAGATGTATTGGTAGTGGATGTAGTAGTAGGTGTAGTAGATGGAGTTGTAACAATTATAGAGGAATTTTGTATGTCTCCTGCTTCTCCAAATATATTAACAGTTCCTAGCGACCAATTTCGGAGTTGTGTCCCCAGTAATTTTCATGTATAAAAGAGGGCAACTCCAAATTACAAAAATATGTCCAAGCGCATGCACGTGAGTTTTCAGCTTTTATGCTAAATCAGCATCTCTGTCAGCAATGTGCATCATTACCAAACTGCTGGCAATAATATACTCTAGTTAATAGATGGCTGTTTCTGGTTGCAGTACATGTTTAGTATATTTAATATATGACATGCACTGTTGTGGCCAGTACAAGCGTACATAATCTGTATATATATATATCCATTTGCAGCATCAGACACCAGCATTGTTCTCATACCATTGAATCACTGTACTTGACATCTATCTATCAGCTACTGTTTAGCAGCTGTACTATTTACTCTGACCTCTTCTACATCCCTTGTTATGCCATTATGTCACTACTGAGGTAATGTATATATGCAAGAGGTGGATCCAGTAACTTATTTAGGTGTAGAAAACTTTAGTTACATTAGGAATATGGTGGCTTTGATATAGCATCGGCTCGCTCAGTTCAATATTGATAGTTCAACACACGTGACAATCGGTGTTTCAAGATGGCATCAGCAGTTTTATTCGCTTCAAAATAAATTGGCTGAAACATTTAAAAAGATTTTGAGCAGTCGACCTCCTCCGATCTCTAATATTGTTGGTTGTAAGGATTAGTGCTACTTGACTGTGGATATTTACACAAGTGAAGAGCTCAATGTTGTACATTCTCAACATATCAGTATCTTGTTGTGTGTGAAGTAGTTAGTAATGACACTAGAGATTCATTTACCTTCACATATCAATTGTCATCTCCTTGCTCTACTCAACACTTGTTGATTTTGTCCTTTGCGTAAATTTTTTGTACTTGAGCAAGATTGCTTTACACCTAGCAAAGATCACTTTAAAAACAATTTTTACTCGGTTGAAAAATATAACTTTGCTCCAGTTATATAACTTCGCTCCAGTTATATTTTTGTTGTTATTCCTGATCTGTTTGTGCCGTTTAATCTCAAACCATCCGATAAGAAATGGCGAGCGTTATTTTGCACTCGCTCATCTTGTTTTGTGATTGGATGAACTGTGCTGCATCTGATAGATGATAGAAAAACGCTTTGCTCATGGGAAAACTCAAAAACGCTCATTTATTTTATTCAGTATTCAAATATTTGTGATTGAGAGGAAGTCTGCAGTAAAGAGCTGTGTACTGTGGTACTGATGTACTGCAGTTGGCTACTCAGCAATGGGTCCTTCTAGGCAACATAATAGCCTTGATAGATGTCGGTACTTTAGCCTGGGCTCTTTTAGTTTGTTTGTCTCAATGAGGCTAACCCCACAAGACAGTCCCACGGCCTCACCACTACTGCATCAGTACATGCTCCTTAGTTCGCATCAGTACCCAGTGCTTGTAGTATTTAGTAGTACCTGGTAGGTACTTATATTATTTACTACCTTCGTTGTACCTGCTAATAAGTGGTACTCAGTAGTCAGTAGTACCCAGTACTCAGTATTACCCAATACTCAGTGGTACCCAGTACTTAGTGGCTCATAGATATCACTACTTTTTGTTACAGTGACAGATACAAAGTGTTCATAGACTTGTTTAATGTCTCTACTTACCTGGTACCTCGCTCCTACATACCGCCCCTCACTGCTCGTATGAAGAAAACTCTCAGCATGATGTTACATGTAAGTATATCTGTCTATTTTATGTTTGTGTATTGTATATGCATTTGTATATCTATTTATTGTTTATGTATGTCATAGCGTATGTATTGTATATGCTTTTGGGTATCTATGTATTGTTTATGTATCTCTATGTGTATGTGTTGTATATGCATTTGTATATCTATGTATTGTTTATGTATGTCTATGTGTATGTATTGTATATGCTTTTGTGTATCTATGTATTGTTTATGTATGTCTATGTGTATGTATTGTATATGCATTTGTATAATTTGTATATCTATGTATTGTTCATGTATGTCTATGCGTATGTGTTGTACATTTGTTCTCCGCATTCAACTGTTGAGGTTTGTAGGGTAGTTTCCTTGCAATAAGAGTTCAATGCTTCCGTTTCATTTGGGGAACCGGTTGCCTTGGTAATCAAACGCAGGATCTCATACAAATATCCTATCATCGGAGTCTTCGGGGAAAGCTTCTGTATCTTACCTAACCACCCCTCTCTCAGGCTACTCAAAACCACACCCATCTCTCTCAGGCTACTCAAAACCACACCCATCTCTCTCAGGCTACTCAAAACCAAACCCATCTCTCTCAGGCTACACAAAACCGCTCTTACTTGAGCGCAATGGTCTAGTTTAAGAAAGGCATTTCTCCGTCAACTGTAAAGTGGAATGAAACGATTTAATACAATACAATATCTATAAATTGGTGGACATCGCTGACGTTTGTACAAAATGCCATGTGATGCATATAATAGTAGCGGACTACTGACATCATCTGTTGTCTCCTACGCACAAACTAAAAAGGTCAAACAGTCATAATCAGGACTAGTTCTGTTTGGGGAGTTGTTTTATATCAGATTATGCATGTGTACACACCATTGACGTAATACCTGCGTGACCTGCGCTTTATCATCTCAGTCTACCTTCTCTCTTTACTCTTCCTTGTCATGTATATTATTTTGTGTTCCGTTAACAGACGCCGTCAGACTTGGCTCTCTCTAGAACCATATCCACTTCCAGCACCGAATGCCTAGACGACAGCGCTGATGCTATTGAGAGCCTGGAGGACAGCTCCCCTGGTGGCGCCCCTCAATTTGTAATAGGAAGCATGTAAAGGATTTCAGGCTAATGGATTCCAGGCTAGCAAGATATGCAACCCGATTTTGTCTTGTGCTTACCACAAAAGGGGTGGAGCCATGTAGTTGGAATGTATAGCGGTATGCTGTATCGGTACTATATGAAGATTTGAAATTTGTTGGGTCATCTCTCTCAAAATATTCAAATAACGAGAAGAAATTTTTTCCACAAGACGGTATTTTGGTCCAAACTGTTCTTAACCTTTAATTGATTAATGATGATAATTTTTTAAAATTTTGTTTGATGTAAATTCTATTGAATCTCATTCTTTGTTCTTTGTAATACAAAACATCAGCTACGCTCTTCTTAACTTGACCACAAGCATCTAGAACCACCTATTGCACAGCTGGCTCTCAGATTGATTCCAAAATCAATGTCAGCATGCATTGCTGCCTCTCTCTCACACCCAAGTCAATAATCCTCATGGATTACTGATACTATGCATTGTCTACATCTTCTACTTGTCTGTTTAATATAAACAACTAACTTGGCTCTAATCCAAAGACATATTCGGTGCTGTTTTACTGCATTAGTTAAGTTGGGCTGTTGCTTGAATGTCCGTAGATGAACTTTCAATGCTCCATTACATTGGTAATTCTCCGTCAACGCGATGTTTTGTTGCACCAAGCCGCAGTGCATATTGGCATAATGTTTTTAAGACTCTTCCAGTCTTGATAAAGGTGGAAGATTTCTTATTTTCTTTCTGAGATTATTTGGCAATTTTTCTTGGATAATGCATTCAAATATTTTGACATAATGCGATTATTTTCAATTTAATTGATTGTTATGTAATTGGTGTACAGTATTATAAGTTATTTATGAAAAAAAATAATTGATGTGGTTATTTTTACTTTGTGTGATACGAGTGGCCTTTATTCACCAAGCTTGTAAAATTTTTATCTACATTTAGACCGGTTAGCATAAACTGTTATATTTTCCCCCACTTGAGTATTTCAATTTCCTTTATTCAATATCGCTATTCTGATCATTTTACGCTTTCCATTTCATCTTTCTAGCTGAAAATTGAGACATATCATGCGTGAATGCAATAAATATTACTGAACTGCAGATAAATCTTGTTCTTTTAAAAATTATTCTGGTCCAAAACTAGTCTTGTTTACCAGCAAATGAAGATACACAAAACACATGCAGTCCTGAACATTGTTGAATTCAGCTGCCAAATTAATACAAAGGGAGTGTAATCTGTACTCAAGTGCTGCTGCAGATGAAACTTGGACTTATTCTTGTCACTCAATCTGCAAGCTGGCACCAACATTTTATTATAGGTGTAAGGATTCTGTGGATAGATTTTACAGATATAAAAGTTCTGCACTTTCGAACATCCTTGGCTCAGTTTTTTTTAAATGCGCCTTCAAAAATAATTAAATTTATTGACTTCATACTTATCATTGTGAAAGCTATAGATATGTTTTATTTATGATTCATGTCATTTTGGATAAAAACTGACGAAAAAATCAGTCGCTTTCAAGTCCTTCCAAAATATGTTACGAAATATTGTTACTCGTCAAATGCCGCAGCCTTCCCTTCAGTGTTCGATTCATCAAAACTTGCCAAAAGCATTTTTGCATTTAAATATGAATTATAACCTTTGCTGTGCTGCTCTGGGGGTAGATAAACATTAATGAGCGAAAGGAATCGGGCTTCAACAGCAAAAGGTTTGATTAATTAAACAGGAAATGCGATAGATGCAATGCGTGTTGGGTAACATGCTAGCTCGACTGTCACGAGCATTTTACCAGGTCATCCTCATTCATCATCAAGTGATTCTAATTTAGTTATCTAAGACTTGAGGAAGAATCGATGACCGGTTTGTGTGATCAGCTCATTGAGGCGGTCATTGGACAGTGATTTACTGGGTACATTCCATTCACTTGTGTCAAGTGGCCGACACTGCATTCTACTTACCTAATCAATTTAACACTCCGCCTGTCACTAATATCGATTGTGCACCGTTATCTCTCTACAAGATGTGGGTTTCTCCTAACTCTCAGCAGCTCTTAGCAACCAACGAGCCGAACTAAATCTTTTCCATTTCTCCATCTCAGTGCGTGTATTACGCTTTATTTTCTGTTGCATGAAACAATTTTAGCTCATTTGCTCTATTCCGTTTACAGTCAACCCTGTTTCATTTGCTCAAACTATTTTTAAAGCCAGCTTATCTGGGCTTTTGACTTTTGCAATAAAAAAGAACTCTAATTTTGATCCAAAAATTGATATGAAATATATAGATATACATATATATAAATTTTTATGTTATGAAAAACTCTGTCAGCACCAAGCATTGCATAAATCGCATTTTGATATTTATTGTAGTTTTCTCCTCGGTGCCCCTTAATCTACGCTAACCGTGGAAAAATTTTTGCTCGATTCATTAGGGTTTCTCTGATATTAGCAATAGCCACAATATCTGCTCTGTAAACTCATTCATGAGAAAATGGTCACAGTTTTTGAATGATATACACCTTATCTTACAAACTTATGCCTTTGAAAGCAAAACGATATTATCGTTCAAGTTATCAATTAATTCATCACGTAAGTTTTAATTTGTGTATCGAGCACCCTCTAGCATTGTCTTAAATCCAGCTATTTTTAAGCCTTTGTGTCAACTAGCACTTAATGACTTATGCCCAGACTTTGCTTTGAACAAAAGTTGTCAAAAGTTACGAGTAACGTCAACAACTCGCATGCATAACTTGTTTATTTCAACGTGATTAAATATAGTTTGTCTAAACACCTTAGTCATTTTTATCGCTCATATACGAACTACTGGTTTTAATGTCGCAAAAGTGATTGAAAAAGGTGAGTTTCAATTTTGATTTAAAAATAATAATACAACCTCAGGTGAGGCAGCAATTGTCTCGCAGCTCCTTATCTTACCCTTCGCTGACTTCTTGAAGCAATAAACTGATTACAAAAACCAGGATTTTAGTATAGATTTTGTCTTCAATTTTTATTAAACTTCATGTCATTAAGTAAAATGTTTAAGAGTGCTTACATAATTATGAAGTTTGGGGGAAATACTCAGGTACAAATATGTTATGGGAATGAATTTTTTTTAAACAAATTACGAGCTTACGTAAGTGCAATTATGTTGATGTTGTTTAGCTTTTCTTTTTGCACTTTCCGCAGAACTAGTGAGTTGATAAACACTCCGTGTTATACCTTGGGGGAATCTCTTACATGCAAGTGATTGCACTGGCATATGTTTGCATGAAATCAAGGAATACTCTCATTAGGGAGGGCGGTGATGTTGCCATTATTTTACTTCACTCCTATTAAATAATAATAACTTATTTCCATGAATCCTCTTCTGTGCAGCTATTGTCATCATTATTGATCCTTTCAACCCCCTACAGTCGCAGCCTTTTTGTTTATCTGTACATTTCTGAGCATAATGTGATTTGACTTTCTGTTGATCCACTAACTAGTTCGCTTCACTGTGTGAATATGAGAGTTTCTTAATAACTCATCCATTTTTCATTTTATATTTTAGTGTTTTCATAAGATTTTTACGATGGTTAAGACTATTATTAATTCAGTTACTTTTGTACTGACTTTGTTTTCTTTAATTTTATCGATTATCCTTTCCGATGGTCTGCTGTAAAAAAGAATGGTTA
Organism: Cryptosula pallasiana; assembly: GCA_945261195.1. Classification (NCBI taxonomy): domain Eukaryota; kingdom Metazoa; phylum Bryozoa; class Gymnolaemata; order Cheilostomatida; family Cryptosulidae; genus Cryptosula; species Cryptosula pallasiana. Next base: position 6,982,685 of record OX183132.1, on the reverse strand, counting down.
ATTTTTTGATTTCTTAATAAGCTAAAACCTCTTTGGACTTTTAAATTTCGATCAATGTCTTTCATTTATTCCATTTCACAACTTGGCCAATGCTGGAGCTCTGTGATACAGACATCAAACTTGCCAATTGTGACCCTATTTATAGTTGACGTCTTGCATTTATGTTTATGGAAGGTACTGCCCATCCCTGCATTAATACCCGACGGAAAATATCGTTATCATTTATTTATCAGAAGCTTTGACGGCTGCCTATTAGAGCAAAATGCCACATTGTATCTTTTTAAAGTATTTACAGTAAATAGCCAAAGTTTTTTTTGTCCATGACAACAATGGTGTTAAATCATTTTAATGCATCGGTTGATAATAGCGTGGAAACAAACTCATTTTATTGTGGAATCTGTTAATCCAACCCAGAAAATAAAAAAGGGTTTTACTGTAGCCTTTTAATCGCTGCGCTTATCTGTGATTGGCTACAACGCTAACGGTACCAATACGAGCTTTACAGTAAATATTGGGGACTGCAAATAATGCCTCTAATTGATAGACAGATCATTCCTAGACACCAGATGGGACAGGACCCCTTTGTCAGTACGAGAGCTGTGGGAGACGCATTCAACTTTACACAATAGCAACAAAACTGGTAGGAAATTATTTTGTTTTGTCAATATCACACTCAATGGAATTCTATTGTAACTACATCAAGTCAAAAATGTTAAATTGTTTTATTTAAATCTGTTCAATTGAATAATTAGCACTAACTAACCCTAATTTACCCGCTTGCTAATAGTAGAGACATTTTTGACACAGACATTAGGTTAAATAATCGTTGTTCAAGTTAGTCTACTAATCAAATTTCATTAGCCATGAGTTTGACATTCTTGTCTCGACATCGCTGTAGATCATAAACCATGGACAATATTATCATTAATTATTAAAAGTGTAATCACACTTTGGATGCGAAAATAATAAATTTACCTTCGTCAAGTACAGTCATGACTTCTATATGTTCAAAGAATTCACACTGAATAGGTAAGTATAGTACATTTGAAACTGTTTTGGTAATATGAATGTCTCCAATTTAGCTCGCTGTGTTTTATGTTTTAGTTCTGCTGTCTAATTGGAGTCCAAGGGTTTTCTAGAATGATTTAAAGTGTGAAGGTTTGAAATAAGAGAACACGTTTCTACGTTTAATAAAGCTACAAGATCACGGAGTCCCAAAACAACCATGACTAACTTTTTGATCTCCACACTTTCTCTAGTCTACTATTTCTGCCTGGCCAATGGCCGTCTAACATTTGATAAACTTAGTGATAGGGTTGTAACTACAGAAGCGGGACGACTTCGAGGCGTCCAAGTCGACTTTGAAGAGACGACACTTCAATCGGTTGAAGCCTACCTTGGCGTGCAATATGCTTCTCTACACAATGGTGCGCTCAGATTCATGCCTCCTACTAGTCCTACAGAGAAATGGAATGGTGTGAGAATAGCTAATGCTTTCAGGTAATAACTTCTGAAGTTGTTGTATTTTTAAACATTGAAGCTTTTAAAGCATTTAGTTTCGTGTGATTGCAAGCTAATTAATTTTGCGGTTTGATTTAGAGGGTAACCTGGTTCAGCCTATTATTTATCTATTTTACAATCCTGCCCATCTAAACACAGAATATGTAAGAATGCTTTCAGTCGAGTCTTGTACTGGTTACTTAAACAGGCCCCCATTATCTTTCTCTAAGTCTAATGAGTTGAAGTCAGTCAAAACTTAATATTCATCAGTGATCATTGTAGTGCATTTCTATGTAAACAGAAACCTCTTTGGCAGTTATCTGAATGTAAACCCAGCAAAAACAATAAAAGGACCTTGTTGATATGAGAATTTGTAAAACTTACCTTGTTCCGTTTGGTGTATTACCTCAGCTTTAAGGTTTTGATGGAAATCTTGATTAAAATAGAACTTATTACAGGTAAATTTTATTTTGTTTAGAGGGGTTATTTTAGTTAGGAATATAATTCAAATTTATATCAATGCTTAAAAAGTTTTTTTACCATCACAAACCTTCACTATATTTGGGAGAAAATGAGGTTATGCCCATTCTTATACCCGTACTTACACCGGTACTTATACCCATAGTGTAGTATTTTACTTTTGGGTAAGTATTAAAATATTTCATTGAAATTGCGTCTGATGTCAAGCTTGCTTTCTTGTCAAACTCATCAAATTTTTTATTAACACTGCTGTACCAGTTACGGATGTTTTTTGATGTGTTTATATGTATCTTCACTTTATTATAATTTTTAGGCCTGTATGTCCTCAGAAGAGACTGGACTATGACAACTTGATAGAGAAGATACCAGCAGCCCGAGCTGACAGACTTCGACAGATCTCTGAATACACAAAAAGCCAGTCAGAAGAATGTCTCTTTCTTAATATTTATATTCCAGCTAGAGGTAAGAAGTCAACTTTACTATTTTAAAAGCAAATGTGAAAAAAAATGGTAATATGATACTCAATTTTATGTGGAAGTGAATAGAATTACATCATTAAATTTTAAAAAAAATCAATAAATAAAGAGGTAATTCAACGAATTAGAGCTGACACAGTTTTGTATCAACAATCAAATATTTTATGTAGGCACGTACGTTTGTTAGTACTCTTATACGAGTTTCCTCATCTATTGTATGATAGGAAATATAATAGTAGACTCTTTGAAAATCATCCCATGCTGAGATTGATTTGTAAAAAATTAAACTTTGTTGAGGCAATTCAGGAAACCTTCCTGTGAGGCTGTCTATACACGTTGCTCAATTATTTCAATAAGTCTGGAAAATCACATTTCAACAATTAAATTTACATACCCTAGCTAGAATGCAAGTGCACTGAAGCGTAGTGTATTGAAAAAAAATGTGACAGTAGGCTATATGTTTTGCAATTTGAACAAATCCAGGGAGTTCCAGTCTTGTTAATTATAGCTGGGCAGTCAACAGCTAGTAGAGGCTCTTCACGATTCTGAGGTAATCAACTCCCTGAAGTTGTTCCATCATCCTTATAACGATCATTGAGACAATTTTTATTACTCATCGTAATTTCGTTCAACGTCCACGCGCAAGGGACAAAAGGTGTAACCATTGACTCCCGTACCCGTATGTAGTGTTAACTTTTACGACAGTGTGAGGTATTATTATCGGAATGTTACACAAACATTACAAAAGAAATCTCTAGGGCCAAGACCTATATTATATTTAGACAAACCGAAGGTAGATGGTCTAATTGGTGTTACAATCTTTACAAAAGTTGACCAAGATAAACTTACTAGTGCCAATACTTATTGATTCTATCAGACTTTTCTGGTACTTTTGTCTGCAAATTTCGCAAAAAATAGCAGCCATTGTTTCGTATGATGATATGGCCTGCAGCTATTTGATCTAATGTTCTCATGCTACTAATTGCATTGGCAGAGCATTTCATGTCAATTTTTCTGATTTTCAAGGAAGTTTGATAGAATTTTCACAGAATGGAAGTAAAGTTATATATTTTTGCGAGCTCATTGTTAGAGCCAATAGTGATTAAATAGTCCAAGTGCCAGATGCTGAACAAAATTCACTAGTTCCGGAAAGCGTTCAAAAAACTAAACCAGACACTGATGTTATTTTCGTGTTTATGTAGAGGACAACGATGCCAGGTGGCGTCATGGAAGAGCTATAGGTTTGTCAGTGCGCAGTGTTGAATGTTGTACATCTGGTTGGCCTGACATTTCTTGTTGAATCAGTTTTGTATGTTGGTTGTTAACATATGCATTTAGGTTCGTGCTTTACAGCCGATTAGATAAATATTACTATGTCACAGAAAGCAGATATTAATGGACAATTTACTTGTAAAGAACGGATGCTTCAAGGTTTAATATTTGCAGTATAGTTCATCGCCGATAGCAATTTTTATCAGTTCTGTTTGATTTTATTCTGGTCTTCTTGGTGGAGTGTGGAAATGTATCATCAGCCCAGGGGGTTAGACTCAAAGGAAACAGGCTAGACGTAAGACCCAACTCAAATGTCAGGCAGTGTATAGTCTTTTCGCCTAAAGTTGTGTGTCCTTGATGCCTTGATGACAAAATTTAATATGTGATCAAAGTTGAACCAAAAACACTGAAAAACAACTACTTACAATTTGTCAGTTGATCAGCTTTATTAAAAATTCTGCTGTATAGAACTTTAACTCCGAGTGAACAATCTCTAGTTGTTTAGCATTTTAAAATTCACTTGGCTAATTATATGGGAGTGGAACTCTTTCTATCAGTTGCCCGTTAACAAAAACGCAAGGCTTAGCACTTCTCCCACACACCATTGTAGGCTTCAGTAAACACTGAGTGCTAAAGGTATTCAATACTGAGTAAATAAACGCTAATTGTTGCCTCTCATAGACAGTTTAGACAAAAAGACACAATTTATGTCATTTATACAAATCACTACTCATTGTAACTCATACAACTCAGTGTCATCGATTAATGGTGTTGATAACTGCTACTGATGTTTCTCAGTGACATAGCTGCGCAGGTGCTTGTACTCCAACAGCAGTTTGAAATAACCCATTGAATGAGAACAGTACTAATTTGTCATCTTGCATTGCGTTCGAACACAGCTTCAAACCTACCTTTAATAATTAATTAGCGTACACAGAAGCTTGAGTAGTGCAAAGTTAATCATTTTTTGTTTGTCGTTTGATTTCAGCAAAGGTAATTTCCTGTCAAAATTGAAAGAAGTTCATGGCTAAGTCTAGTTTGAAATTAAAATTATTAATGACTGTAAGCAAAACAATTATTTTGAAAAATAAATAATAATTAATTAATAATTTTAAAACTCAAGTTTAACGCACTCCATTTTTAAAAAAAATTGTTTTTATTTGCACTTCTTTCGTTGTTTTGTCACCCTACAGCATCAGTAACTCATTTTACGTTTGTTCGTCACTTTCCAGTGAGCAAAAATGTGTATCTTGCGGTTACTCACTTATGTATGGAGTGTGAAAGCCTCTGTTTCTTACCATTGTCAAGTGCTTGCTGTAAACACAATGACACTTTTCACTAATTACAACAAACAATGGATTGTGTTACATTTGCTAACTCAAATGCTTCTGTCTTGTCCCATGGTCTAGCTCGTCATGTAATGTTTTGATTGGGAGCCGTGGCCCGCCGAATGTCCTGCCATGATTCAGTTTCTCTCAAAATGTTTTGTTATTGTTGTGAAATCATTATGCTGGCATTTACTTAACGTGTCTCGTCTCCCCTTCAAGTCTTTGTGTTGTGAAACAGTGCTGAACAAAATGAGATAGCCTCGGCAAATTTTAGTGGTGCGGTCTCAAGCAAAAATAAACCTGAGCTTTGAACCTTGTTTGGCAATTGATTGTACCCCTTACTGACAAGGTATTGTTAAAAAAAGTAAAAATTATTTATTATTTTGGATATAAATTTTTATATTTTTTACTTAATGTTCTTTCAAATGAAAAATTACACGATTTCTTATTTACGTAAATGTGTTATCTTTGTAGACAGGAAAGGGCCTGCCCCAGTTGTGGTGTTTGTCCATGGAGAGTCGTATGATTACGGCACAGGAAATGCTTATGACGGATCAGTTTTATCCTCACAAGCAGATATTGCTGTTGTTACTCTTAATTATCGACTCGGCCCACTCGGTGAGAATGCTGATTAGGCGATACGTACTGCAGCAATTTATTGATACACCACACCTTGCAAATGAATAATTGCCATTGATTGATATTATAGAGATCATTCACTAATAATAATAAATGAATTAATGCGTTCTGTTGTCGTATCGAAAGTATTTTACAATATTTTACTAACAAAAATGAAAATGCTTAATAATTATTTTTTCACGGTTTTCGTTAAAATGATATAGTGGTTAGGATAATTGCTAATCATTTCACGCTTTTGCCACAATTTGTCTCAGGGTTTCTCTCAACTGGGGACAGCTCAGCATCTGGCAACTATGCTCTTTTTGATCTGATCGCTGCCGTACACTGGATTAAAGCAAATATAGCTGACTTTGGAGGCGACAGTTCACAGGTCACTCTGATGGGCCAAGGTTATGGAGCTGCATTAGCGAATATGCTTTCTCTTGCTCCTATCACAGGCCGTAAGTATGCTTTATGAGATTCTTAAGATACGAAAAATAAAAAACACCCCAAAGTTTGTAAATTGGCAAACTTTCTTGCAATTTTTTTTCAACTTTTTTGTGTCACCCTGAGATCAGATAAAATGGTATTGCAAAACCTTCAATTGATATGTTTCTAGTTGCTACTATGCCTAGCTCAAAACAAACCTGAATCTACTTCAACTGTTTTTTTTTTTACTATAAAACTAGTGTTTTAAATTTTGGACATGTGCCAGGTACGGAGAAGGATGGTGTTACGATGTTTCGTACAAAATTTGGTAAATGTATACACCTCATTGTCACAGTATTTATTATTATCTCATTTAGTGTATACCACAACCTTAGTTGTAGTCCAGTGTGATGTACCGCAGGTCACTTTCCATAGTCTTTATTTGCTGTTCAATATTTGTGTGTGTGTGAATGTACTACCCGCACTACTGTTCTCTAATCATTGATCTCTCTATGTGCAGTAGTGATTGTACCCATAATCACGAGCTTGTATCTTTTGGAGTACCTTCTTGCCTTGTATTAGTGTTTTGCACTGTTCTTCAATTTAGCCAATAATCTTAAGATGGTTATGGTAGTGAGAGGTGGGACTAGCCTGCCTATCTAAATCAAAAATAGCAAAAACCTCACAATCAGAAGTCTAGACAATCATAACTTAATTTTAATTTTATTTTACGGCAACGAGTGAAGGACTTGGAGTACAGATAGATAACGACACGTCATGTTAAAACAGCACATGGCTAAATCATGTGATCTAGTCCAGGTTTTTATAGTTAACCTAGGTTCTAGTAGATCAGCTGTGATTTCAAACTTGTGCTTGAATTCAAGATAGCCGTGAAGCAATTTGTTGTCATTACGATTACAAACTTTGACAAGCTGTTTTCTAATTGCTACAAAAATTGTCTTTCCAAATTTTTATTATAAAAAACCATTGCTTTGTTAAAAAATTTAACGATAAGCTTTTTATGGCAAATCGTTATAAAAGTACTCATTTTTTTAAGTTTAATTACATTGAAAGTTTTTGTTTTGCAGGTTTAAACTTGTTCAATCGTCTCATGCTGCAAAGTGGCAGTGCGATCAGTTCTTGGGCTATGGCCAAAAACCCAGTAAGAGCTACTAAGCAGCTAGCAAGTGCCATGAACTGTCCTCTAAGCACATTGGCCAGTGAAAATCTCGACAGCCAATCATTACTACTGTGTCTAAGAGAAGTGAGTTATACACGTCTGATGAACGCAGAACTCCCTTATAATAAGGTAATACATAGCAATATATTACATAGACATGTGATTGATATTTCATTGGTTATCGCAACCATTTCATAGATGAGCTGTGTTGTGCACTTTTTCTGTCTTATTGATCAACCTACACAAAGTTCAGTGTAGTATGAATCTTTCAGAATATTGATGTCTAACATCAAAACAGAATTCCCAACAGGAATGTATATTTCTTGATCAACTTTTACTCAAGAGAGGCAGCTGCTATTCCAAGCCAGGCTGACCTTCAAACCTCGAGCACCGGGTTAATTTGAAACTAATTATTTTGTTATCAGTTTGTGACAAGCTTTGGACCTGTTGTTGATAAAGTGATACTTGAGGATACGCCTGAGAAACTGATGGAAAGGGGAGACACTCTCTTCTCTAGCATTGAACTTCTATTCGGTGTAGTCAAATATGAGGGCTCTATATTCCTCCCCCAACGACAGCTAGATCAGGGTAAGAACCTAGTCTACAACTGTTTTAACAACACAAACCTTCGATCAATTTTGGTTACGCATAATTCCGCGGTCTTTAGAACTTAGTCTGACGCAGGTATAAAGGCGAGAGAAAGAGAACAGATATTAAAGAACTATGTGAACTCAAACTACCAAGTGCAAAGAAAGAAAATATTTGATATCCTAGACCACACATACAGTGACTGGAACGACAGAAATGACACAGAAGAGATTAAACACAAGGTAAGTTATGTCACATCTCAGTGGAACAGCCTGGTGCTTTCTTGTATCAAGTCATAGCGCAGACCACCACATCACTTATTTATTGATGTCCGTTTTAGCACTATTTTGTGATTTTCAGGTGACCGAACTGTTAGGGGACGGACAATACAATGTCCCGTTGATTCAAGCTGGACAGTATCACTTGGAACAAGGCAAAGATACATACTTTTATGTATTCAGTCATTCAAGCAGAGCTGGGCAGTACCCCAACTATCAGGTAATACACATCTCTACTGGACTTATCTTCTCTTACTTTGTGGTGAGACAACTACTTATTTCTTTGCATTTGTGGCACACTATAACAAAAATATTGCATAAAATAATTTGGTAAAAAGTTTGATTAAGCTTTGTTTTAGTGGCTATTAACATAACACTAATTTTAGAATTCTATTTTGCATTCTTTCATGGACACAAACATTGTTCAGTATTTATTCACAGCACTATGAACTAAGATAGTCGATTGTGGATCATAAAAACATTAATTGTTGAGCTATATTACCCAGTGGTTTACCATAGTATAAAACATGAGTGTGTCATTAATCATAGCCAATATTGATGTAGAATAATGTAATATACGACGCAATAGAAATTACGCTAAGATTCTGTTAATTAAATTTTCAGAACGGCCATCATGGTGAGGAGCTGCCATATTTGTTTGGTGCGCCGCTGAGCAAAGAAGTCTCTCCATTTATAGGTGGAACTTACTCTAAAGCAGAAAAGATTCTTTGCGATGCAGTCATTCGGTTTTTTGGTAACTTCATCAAATCTGGGTGAGTGTAGGAAGTGTAACTAGTAAGTGGTGTCTACTAGCTACAACTAACCACTAGTAACTAACTAGTAGGTGATCGGCAGCTAGCTGTTCAATACGATTTTTGTTAATGTAAGTAGTAATATATGAGCAGATCTCCCTACCAAGTGTTTTTTTGTGGATTAGATCTTGGAGTTTAGGCAATGGGTTACGGCGTTGGATGAATTCGCCGAGTTTATATTGTATTTTACTTGAGGGGTACTTGAGTGGCATTTGAATGGCATTTAAGTGGCATTCGAGTTTTGATTATTTTTTTACTTGATTTGAACTCATATGGCAACTAGATTTTGAATGTATGGCATTTAAGTTTTGATAACTCGAACTCATATGGCATCTTGAGAGAAAGGAGAGAGGAAAAGAGGAGAGAGGAGATACATCTACATTGAATAAATACATTGATTAAAAATGAAACAATATGTGAATATATACATTTATTGTATAATAAGTAGGGATACATAAAGAGAACATATTAAATATTGTAAGCTTGAAATAGTTCCAATATCATTTCAAATGAAAAAATGGATGATGAGAGATTTTCATCCGTTTGTATGTATCTACATATATCTGATTGAAAATGATATAATAATTCAGTAGTCCATTGTATTGAAATCAATTTTTGAGTGAGCTCTTTATTCCACACTTTTCTTTGAATTTTCTTTAAGTAATCATTAATACTGACAGTTTTTGACATTTTTACAACTGTTTGAAAATTGTTTTTAGTCATAAGCTTAAATATTTCTACTGAATTGTCAACGTATTTATGTGTAGTGTATGGTCGGTATTGTATCGGTGAAAGTTCTCCATGTAAAGAAGCTACAGTTAGCAAATGCTGTGTCATACATAATAATATAGCTTGTAATGTCAAGCGATATCCAATCTTTTCCTGTACTTCAACATTTTCTTTAATATAGCTATGATATATCTTTGGAAGGTAGTCTTTGATTGTGTATCTTTTTGAACTCATAATGAACTAAAATAAAATGTTAAGTATTAGTATATGATGATTAAACAGTGTTGTAAAATAATTACATTTTAACTTTTATTAAGTAATTTTTCTATTAATTCTTACCTTATCACCAAGAAATCAGCTGTAGTAGTTGATGAAATCAGTTGTAGCAGTTGATGAATCAGTTGTAGTAGTTGATGAAATCAGCTGTAGTAGTCGATGTTTTATTGCTGGAGAGAATGATTTCTATGCAGAGAGAGCTGTTCTTATATAGTATAAGCCACTCCTACTCATTTAGCTTATAGCCATTAAAAACACTCACGCGAAAACTCTATCAGAATAGTGTTATTCGCGTGAAATATCCCTGTTTTATTCGCGTGAAAATAAAAAATTTCATTCCCGCGAAAGCAACGGTTTCCATTCGCGTGAAAATGAAGTATATATTCCCGCGAAAGCATTGGTTTGTATTCGCGTGAAAATAAAATTTTTATTCCCGCGAAAGCAATGGTTTCCATTCGCGTGAAAATAAAATTATTTATTCCCGCGAAAACATTGGTTTGTATTCGCGTGAAAATAAAATGTTTATTCCCGCGAAAGCATTGGTTTGTATTCGCGTGAAAATAAATTATTTATTCCCGCGAAAACATTGGTTTGTATTCGCGTGAAAATGAAATGTTTATTCCCGCGAAAGCATTGGTTTGTATTCGCGTGAAAATAAATTATTTATTCCCGCGAAAACATTGGTTTGTATTCGCGTGAAAATAAATTATTTATTCCCGCGAAAACATTGGTTTATACTCGCGTGAAAATAAAATGTTTGTTCCCGCGAAAGCAACGGTTTCCATTGGTGTGAAAATAATTTATTTATTCCCGCGAAAACATTGGTTTGTATTCGCGTGAAAATAAAATGTTTATTCCCGCGAAAACATTGGTTTCTATTCGTGTGAAAATAAAATGTTTATTCCCGCGAAAGCAACGGTTTCCATTCGCGTGAAAATAAATTATTTATTCCCGCGAAAACATTGGTTTCTATTCGCGTGAAAATAAAATGTTTATTCCCGCGAAAGCAACGGTTTCCATTCGCGTGAAAATAAATTATTTATTCCCGCGAAAACATTGGTTTGTATTCGCGTGAAAATAAAATATTTATTCCCGCGAAAGCAACGGTTTGTATTCGCGTGAAAATAAAGTATTCATTCCCGCGAAAGCAACAGTTTCCATTCGCGTGAAAATTAAATGTTTATTCCCGCGAAAGCATTGGTTTGTATTCGCGTGAAAATAAAATATTTATTCCCGCGAAAGCATTGGGTTGTATTCGCGTGAAAAAATGTTGATTCATAGGATTTAATCAGTGCAACTTTACCTATTTAAGAGCCACTGTTTTCACACAGAAAGCATCCAGTTCTACAACGACTAGCGGAGAAGCAACATCTACTAAATCTTTCATTGCAACAACTAGGAGCTCATCTTCTTTATAAAGGTAAGAGTAAAAATATTTATTTTTTGTTAGCTAACGCTACTAGGTTTATGACCTTTATGATCTTTTAAAATTAATTACGAAAAATTAAACAAAATGTTTTGTTTTTTTTAGAATGAATACTCAAGACGAAGGAAGTCAACCGATGAATGAAGAAGCAGGATCCCAGCAAACCCTTTCCCCATCACCTTCTCCTATCTTTGATATGGCAGAAAGTCAATTGGTGGTTGATGAACCAGAATCCCAACAAGATTTTACTTCATTCACATCTCCTACTAACAAGCTGTCTTCAAAAAGAACATCGATGAGGAAACGATCTTTTATTGATTTGACAAAAGATGAGAATGAAACTGGCTCGAAGTGCAAAAAACTAGTTTTGACGGATGTTGGAGATGAAACGCTTTTTCGTCACACCAGAATACCCTTTCAAGATGCTGGAAGTAATGAACTAACCACTCTCACCTACAAGAGCGCTGGGTTAATAAACTCTCTCTCTCCAGATAGTCTAGAAAAACTTGAAGAATCCATGGAAATCCGAGAACTACCAGTACCAACAGTTATGGAGGTGTTGTCTGTTGAATTTCGTGATGAATCAAAGTGCACCATGATTTACAACTACCGAAAGAATAAGAAGATAACTCGGGTGAAGAGTGATGTTTCAACCGAAATAGGACTGCTTGTTAATAAAGCTAAGCAAACACGTCCAATTGTTTTAATTTATATGGGAGAAGGAAAGACAGGAGATGCGATTTTTCGTACTGCTGAATCTCATGGATGTAATCGAAAGATCAACGATCCATTCAACTCATTGTATGGCAAGAGTTTGAGACAAATACAGGCTTATTTCAGTGTTGCTCACCTACACGATTTTCCGACAGGAAGTGTTATAGCTTATGAGAATCCTGGAATGCTAAGAAAATGTGATACTCGTTGGAACAAGACTGCTGATGTTATAGTGGCTAATTACAGATGTATGGTGAAAGGAGAGCTATTGATTGGAGATCTTAGCATCCCTGCTCAAATAGCTTCATCTGTGGTGGCGGAAAAAAGTGGTGTAATCGTATTCAGAGGACTGAAACAAAATACGAACAACATGATTTCCTACGACATCATTCTACTCTCAGCTCTTCAAGCTTTCATTCAAGTCTCAGAACTGTTTGATACTTCGCTGCAGCACACCTGTCTCTCCTACTTTGATGAAAATGAAAAAGAGAATTGTCCAGAACAGCATATCAGAGTCTTAATCGATAACACAAAGGATGTGACTCGTCTTCTATGATGGTAAGTTTCATATCTATTTAAAGAAAGATCTGAAGTATTTTTGTAAAATTAATTCATATAACTATGTATGATAGAGTCATTAGTTACTATGTCTTTTAGATATAACTAAAGAGCGTTCCTGAGGAAGAAAATGAGAAGATCTTATTTACTTCTTGCTTGAAACATTACAAAATAATAGTTTTTATAGGTTCTGTAGTGTTTAGCACAAATAATGAGATAAGTTGTATTTTATTCATTATATTTGTTATATCAAATAAAAATCAATTATAATAATTTATTTTAACAATTTACTTAGTAAATTAGTTCCTTGTATATGTACACCATCTATTCCTTCTACTGTATTATCTTCTATGAACTCGAAGTTAGGATAGGTCTGTATGATAAATCTCCGTATTGAGTGATCTCTCATCTCACTATCTCCTATGTCTCGTAAACTTCTAACAATTTCATCCATACTCCATCCTCTACTTCTCAGTAAACAAAAGTATACACAATAGTCGCCACATACAGTTGACAAAAAATTTTGTAGTTGTGTTTCATTACTTCGTATTGTTTCATATCCTCCATGAATACTTAGTATTTCATTTACATCCGGATAAAAGGAAACAGAACGTCCAAACGAGTCAAAAAAATCCACCTCTGAATCATTAGCGTACACAGCCAACCAATGCTCTCCGGGTTGATGAGAATAATGGGTGTTGAATACGAAACATCCTGTTGGAAAATTGCAAATTTGCTTCCAAAACTGTTCTCTAGCTCCAACATGAAACCCTGCGCTTTGACATAAAACGTCTGAAGATAAGATCGAACGAATTTGTATGGTATTCATCTGTAACTTTCTGTTTAAAGCACTGCGTCACCTCCGATAGTTAATTGAAGAATGCTATCCATCTCCAACACACCGTCTTTTACAAAGTATGCTACCAGGGATAATCCATCCGTCGTGTTAGCGCTAAAACGAATTTCCACACTTGTTGTGACATTTTTCATAGAGTGAAAACCTTCTTTAAGAAAATCACCAGTCAAATCAAATCCATAAAGTGTAGTACCATCAAGGTATTGTTCTTTCGTAATACCGAGACTATCACCTTCAAGCAAAGTTCCGGTAGCGTGTAGAAACTGATGATATTCTCTTCCAAAAACTCCTCTAGCATAATTTGGTTCAAATCTCCTTCCAATTGGACAATCACCAACTCTCAATACAATACTATCAACACTAGCATGCTGCATTCTATATGGATTCAAGGCGAAACGTCCGTTCATTGCGTTGTGATTAACTAAACCTAAATAAATTTGTTTAGGTTTTTGTTTGTTTTCTTCCAAAGTGATGTCGATCTGCGCAACACCAGCACGAATTCCATATAGTTTTATCCGTTTTCGATCAACAGGATAAATGTAGTTGTGACCTTCCAATGCCAAGCTGAGTTGGGAGTTTTGTATTGTAGGATTCACCTTAACTTTACAAAGATGAAGTTCAAATTTATCAATTCTAATCTTTGCCCCTCCTGCAGGCGTCTCATTCGCAGCAAACAAAGCTAGTTTGCCAGAGGCACGCTCAAACTCCAGCTGCATAGTAGGACCTGGTATTATTAGTTTTTTCTGCTGAAATAATGCGAGATGAGGTTTTCCAGTTAATTCTATTGTCTTTCCACCTATGATTAGAGCTCTCCTCTTTTTCTTATCAGCGGTTTTGTGATCAGTAGCGTCTTTGCTAGTTGAATCATCATACAACCATCCTTCCATCTTACCTTGATATTTCTTTCTTTCTGCACTGTTTTCGAGTAGTTGTGAAAAGTAGGAGCGTAAACCGTAGTTGTTAGCGTATTCAACGGTGGTTCCTTCTATCGACATTTTCAACTCACTGAATAATGCATGCATTGAATCCCCCATCCACACAACTGCATCATCATCATTACCTGAAATATTGGTTCCATCATCTTGAACAACCGTGGCTTCAACTTGCAGAAACGAGTTGTAAAGATCTGTGTAATGTTCAGTGCTCCCTGACAAGGTTAACTCAATACTACCATAAGGATCTAACCTATCAGGTCTGATGACAACATATTCCGATCTTTCTACCGATATGTTTGTTGGTTCCGTAGCAAATACATCCAACGTTGGATTTATGTTGTAGGAAGAACCTTCCAACTTATTACCTGTTGTTCCATTTAGGCTAGCCATCTTTTGCGAGTGATGAATGCTTGAAGCGTTACCGCTTAATGAATATAGATATCAAGCTCAGCTGTCTTTATACCGGATTCTACTGCTATTAAAATATACCACGATTACCAACACCTCTCCTCTTCTTTCCACCTCTTGTTTTTCTCCTTTTCATTCTATCTGGACGGACTGCATTGAGCACATCTCCCCCCAGATCATTCAACTCTGCCAATCCCCTCTTCTTTGCTGACGCTGCAAAACTTTGACCATCGATGACATCACGCGCTACATTTCCACCTACAGACAATGCTCTTTTCCCCAAACTAATTGCTCCTCTTTTCAGCATTGGTGCTGCAGATTTAAGTAAACTTGAAAAAATACTACCAAGTCCATTTCCTCTCATATTAGGCATCACTCGTCGTCCGCTATACACTCCAATTCCATTTCCAGCTTGCATCTTGTAGTACTCATCAAAAAAATCTTTTGAATCCTCAGGGGTGTATCGTACCAAACTCATTATAATTCTTTCTCTCTATAGTGAACCGTCAACACAACCTTTCCACCATCAAATGGTATTCGTTGACCGTCGTCACTCGTTATAAGTACTTTAATCATATCACTATTTAGTGATGAAGCGTCAACATAGTGAGGATTTTTAAATTCTTGATACACAACACTATTCTTCTTTCCTTGAACTGGAACTACTCTCAATAAAGGTACATTCGTATCTCCTACCATTCTATTATCAACAATGTTGGAATAAACATACAGGGATGTTAAACCGGAATTTATATCAGGAGGTGTGATATTATTGTATCTACCACGAGGGTATGTAGTTTGTGATTCAAATCCAAAAATATATGCTATATCTTTGGAAAAGCTTATGGCAGTATCAGGATCACTGTTAGTTAGTAAAGCAGTGTTGGTGATCTTGTTGTAGGAGATGGCGAATTTCTTGTCTAAATCCATTTCATTCATTCTCTTTCGTATAATCTCCTCCAACTCCTCTATACTATCATATCTTCCATTACCGATTAGGATGAAGGACTTTTCGCTTTTACCGGAGACATTAGTCTTTTCTAGATATATTTTCCCTTCGGTAACATTTTTCCAATTATTAGAATAAGTCATATCTAGCAGAGCTACCTCCCATTTACCACCATTGATAACCAAATATTTATACAGTCTCACTGTAAATTCGGAATTGTTATTATCAGGAAACTCTTCACCACTAGAGTTTGAGGGTAAAGTTATCAGCATCGACATTTTCCCAACGTATGATGATTATATCAAGCGTTCTTTCCTTATAAACTATTCATCTACCCACTCGTTGAACTTTTCTCCGTATCCTAACCACTTAACCAGAATCTGTCTTTTACCTCTTTTCATTCTTCTTCCCAATATCTTTTCAATTCTGAAAATCGTGGGTTTTTTTACTTTTTGCAACTCTTTTTCGTAAAAGGTGCCATCAATCATCTCCTCAGCTAAATCTTTTACCCTATATACAACAGGTTTTTCATCAATAAGTACATCAGTGATTATAAAAATCTCAATCGTCCAATTCGGAGTGTATCCTCTTTCAAACGCTCCTCTTGCCTTACTTATTCTCACATAATCCCCAACCTTTAGTTTTGCTTCTTGAGTTAAACTATGTTCACCTCCTTCATACACACGATTCCATACGAGTTCTTGATTTTGAAAATTCACATCATTTGGTCTCATACCTATAGCACCATGAATTGTGTTGTTGTATGCATTAACCATTTCTGGTAAAGCATCAATGTATCTATCATCATCTTTATATGTCAAATATCTATATATCTTCTCTTTTAAAGTTCTGTTAAAACGCTCCACCATTGATGCCTTTATCGTTTCATTTTCGGTTGTAAAGCGCTTGATCTTTTTTTCCGCTAGCAGAGTCTTGACATTGACGTTGTCAAACTCTTTACCTTTATCAGATTGTAAAGCTTTATAATTTTCCCCTTCTAGTATTCTTCTCAATCCTCTTGCTACTACCGGTCCTGATTTGTTGATGAGCGGCACAGCCCAACCTTTTCTAGATAAAGAATCAATAGCAGTTAGTAAAAATGCTGTATTATTATTTTCATCTCTTCGAGATCGAACATCCATCAAATCTACCTGTAGCTGCTCCCCTATTCCAGCTACAATTGTAGGACGACGCTTAAACTTGGTTACAACTTTTTTATGTAACGTGTAGGCATCCTCACCACTCAACCATTCACGGATTCTTTTTTCTCCCTCTCGTTTTCTACGAGCTTTCAGTAAAGCTCTAGCTCCTCGTAGAGATGTATGTAATGCAGGATTGTAATACAACTCTTTTAGCGTGTCGATGTCCATAAATTAGTACCGGGAACGACCAACTTTTTCTTCTGAGTACGTGTTCGATGCGGGGATTTTCTGACAGTTGTGATTCCTTCATCAGTTAGCAGGCTTTTAAATCTACTGTAATTGGTATTTCCCGATTGTATTTTACCTCCTTCGGTTAGAACGTCTCGTAGTAAAGTTTTGGAAGTCCTAGGATTCAACCAACGTTCTCCAATTTTCAGTCTGTCCTTCTCCGAGTCGAATCTACCAATTTTACTCAGATTATTCAACATTTTGACAGCGATCGTTTGATCACTCTTTTTTTTTGTTAAATCAGCTGCTTTTTTTTCAAAATCTTTTAAATTTTCGCTTTCACTATCGTGCTCATCTTCTCCATCAGTAAGAAATGTACTTCCTAGTAAGGTTGTGTCTTCAGTATCAAACAACCTTCCTTTTATTAATTCCGTCCCAATATCATCATCATCATCAACCATTTTCACTGATTCTAACTCATTGTCTTTATCAACATTTGGTGAAAAGACATTAGGTTTATTATCAATAATTGTGCTATTGGCCAAAGGAAAAGTAGACTCTGTCTTTTTTTTCTTAATGAGATTCCAACTATCCTTTTGTGTCTGGTTTTGGTTATTTTTAATCTTTTTGACATCAGACAAATACCTACGTAGGTTTTCAACATTTTCATCTAACTTTTCGTATGAGGATAAGTCAGAATCATAAGCCGTTTCCAGTAGATCATTTCGCTTTCGCTTCATATTTCTCACTGTTATAGCTTCCATAGGATTATAATACAATGGAGGTCTGGCTTTCTCTTCCTTTACTACTGTTTTATCATCCTTTCTTTCTGTTAATCTATAGTATTCATCTTCAGTGAGTATAAAATTACGTCTGGAGAATGTTAAAGGCTGTCGATTCATCTTTTTATTGATGATAAAACAGATACAATAGGTGTTATAATAGCATCCAAAAGATTCCCTCTACCACTCTGAATCAAAATTTTACGCTTATCATCAACTCTCCCTCTACCACTAAGTTTATGTAGCTCCTTCTTGTAACGCTGCAACTCAATAAACTGCTCAGAATCAAGAGGAACATTACCTAATATAATATTTTTAACACTTTCTATCAATGATTGAAACAAATCTGAGTTAGCCTTTTCGACTATAGCGATTTTCCCTTTCTTACTCAGATCATCCAGAGCTAAAATCGCCATTCTATTTCGCATCATTCGTGTTGAGAGTTTCATCTTTATCTTCTCCCTCCACCTAGCACACTTTTAAGTAACCCTGGAACTATATTGCTGATGATAGGTCCTAGTAGAGCGCCTAAAAATCCTCCTTTTTGCAATACAGCTTTCTTATCATCTAACGTTGATTTTCTTACTAAAGCGCTAATATCCTTCACGTTTCGCTGCAACTCATTATACTGAGATGATGTCAATGGTATCGTTCCATTTATAATAGCTTTAGCACATTCCATTAGAGTCATAATAAACTCCTTTTTGGCTTTGGCTATAACAGACTTTTGAATAGCAAAGGTTGTATTGTTGAGCGATAACAACACAGCTGCATTTTTTGTTAATTTTTTCTCCAAAGCTTTAGACATTATAATGCTTTCGTGTTGCGTCGTTGAATAACAAAATATGATTGAGGTGAAGTGAATAGTAATTGTATTTATATCCTTTTACTTGGGTACATATAATATCATAGGGAGAACTGATGTAAAATTTCCCAATAGTCTATGTTGATCATTCGTTTGTTGAGTCGTATCTATTCGTAAATAAGAGTATGGTTTCTTTGTCGCGTCTTCAAAAGCCTCTTGTACATATTTTATTTTTGATGGAAAACATTGTCGAGCCAAATAGGAAATAGAAGAAGCATCTCTAGGGTTTTTAAAAAGAAAAAAATAATGACTATTCAAGGAAATTGTACGATTTCCTTTTAAAAACAGATTCTGAACAATAAAAAACACACTTATGTTCAAATGATGACTATGTTTTGTATACAAAGCATTAGCATCAGCTTTACCAGAAACTTCATCCATGAGATCATCAATTATCAGCCATCGATTTTTACCATCTCTGGGAAAACTCACTGTTATATCTATCATGCCTTCATGAAAAATCACTCCTGATACATCATCAAAGGCTTTTTGGTAGGCTCCATAACAGTAGTGAATCTCTGTTGGTGGAGGGTGTGCTATAGTCTGACTAGCTTCAATCATTCGAAAAATCGCTTGCGTCTTTCCCGATCCTGTTGGTCCTGCAATCATTGCTGTAAAAGGAGATCGCATCCTCGGGTCATAATCTTCAGGTTTCCCATTCATCATAAAAAGATGTTCATCAATCAACAGTAGTTTCATTTATGGTTCCAACAGGAGAGTTTCTCGCTTTTTGTATTTTTTCCATAGCTTCTTCATACATACTAAACTCAGTAACACCTCCAAAAGTGGAAAGCCCTACGACAAATACCAAAATTATCATAATTATCAACGCTTTACGCTTCATACTCGGTAAAACATCTATCATATCACGTTCAGTACCATCAATAGTATCAACTTCATTCATCGGTCTCATCTCAACATCATCCTCTGTCGACATCTTAACTTCCAATAACCATACAATCTTATCACGTTTTCATTTATATACAATGTTAAAACTATCAAAAAAATCAAATGCCATACATGCAAAATCTATATGCCATATAAGTTCAAAATAAGTAAAAAAAATAATCAAAAACTCAAATGCCACTTAAATGCCACTCAAATGCCACTCAAGTACCCCTCAAATGAAATACAATATAAACTCGGCGAATTCATCCAACGTCGTAACCCATTGCATAACCTCCAAGGTCTAATCCACAAAAAAACACTTGGTAGGGAGATCTGCTCATATATTACTACTAATGTAAAAACTTTCATTCAATTTTCTGCTAAAATAAATTCAATTTTGTAAAATACTCTGTTTTAGAAATCCAAATATTCCATTATCTGAGAAGTCGCCAAGCGGCATCAGCATTGATAGCCTGAGATTTCTGGATGTTTACTGGCCCCAATACGAGTTTGAGACGCAGAAGTACTTACAACTAGGTAAGCCTTAGACCCGCACATCACTGTATCGTTCATCCTGTTGGCGTATCCTCAAATAAAGTTTTTCAGGAAAATTGAGACTCACTAGCAGAAATTTCATCAAAGAGAGTATCGTATGAATTGGTCAGAAAAAATAATTTATATTTTATAGCTAGACACAAGTATTAGTTTGGACTTCTGCAGCTTTTCAAAGTGTTTAAAAGAATCTAAATTTTTCAAAACTTCAACAAACACAATTGAAAGATGAAAAGCTGTGCACAAATTTTTTCCAAAAGATTTTTTGACAGCTATATCAAATTTTTTGTTTGTTTATGAAGCAATGTTCAACAAATCCGGTTTTTCCGAGCTATTATGTGAAACTCTTTTAATAATATTTACGTCAAGTGTTCACTAAACTTCATATAGAATAAAAATTTTGCCAGATTAGCAAAACTAATTACATAAAAACGAGTTTAGTAGTGCTTTGAGGTTTTATTGGTTTGAACTTCGGCTATTTATTTCACGATAATGTTTTGATTTGTAAATGAACATTTTTACAATTATTTAGAGTTACATCCAGGTTTGTTATGCTTTGCTTTACGTTCTACAGCTAGATGTTGGTGTTAATGTTGCTGTTTTATACTTGCTTAGATGTGCTCATATATCTAGTAGTCTACTGTATCGTCTTGTCAATCGTAATGTCTTGTCTGCAAGTTTTTGGTTGAAGATTTACTTGTCATTTTTCAAGACTTTTCACGTGTTATATTTTACATATCATGGGAATAATTATCATAAACTACTTCTGCTCTTCGTGGAATTCATATCTTGCAGTGTGCGATCAATACTCCACGCAATCATCAGTATTTAGGGCTGCTCATTCATTTGATACGCCAATATGACTTGAAGATGAGCAGTTGTCTTCCCTTTGCCAAATTGATTGGGCAACTCCTTAGAAAGTAATTGTGTTTTTGAGAGGACAATTCTGCCTAAACTATATCAATAATTATTTTTCAAGCGGTTGCACCACTGACTGATTGTAGCGATATAATTGGTTGCTTACTATTTCAGGTACTCGCCCATTGGTTAACCATCACTACCGGCGGGAGAGAGTAGCTCTGTGGACCGAATTAATTCCCAAACTTCACCAAAGTT
The DNA here is from genome assembly GCA_945261195.1 of Cryptosula pallasiana. Lineage (NCBI taxonomy): Eukaryota > Metazoa > Bryozoa > Gymnolaemata > Cheilostomatida > Cryptosulidae > Cryptosula > Cryptosula pallasiana. The sequence goes on along the minus strand of OX183132.1, from coordinate 6,961,300 downwards.
CCGACGATGAAGAAGACGACGATGGTTTTCTGGATGATGGATTTTTTACAAGATTACCAAAAGATGTGAGTAGATTTGTCTGCACCAAATAGTAAAAGCTGCAACGAGCTCCTTCCTCAGGTAGCAAAAAATTCAGCGTTATAAAACACCTAACGTTAGCCTTCAATTCTTAGGTTGGTGTGAGGCACGTACTACCACAGCGCCCTACTCCACCAATGATACATCCATACAGACCTCCTACAACTACTCAGCCTAAACAAGGTAAAAATACAGTCTAATTATTGTTACTTTGTTGTTGAATGGCGACTAAAACTTTTAACAACTTATGTCCATGTGGATTGTTAAATTTTTAAATTTCTCAACTTGCAGGAGATCAACCAAGTGTTGTTATAGTAAAAGAGCCAATCACAAAAATTGTTACTAAAGTGGTTGAAGTCATAAAATACCGTAACATAACTGCAAAACCTCCTGTCATAGCAGAGTCAAAGGAGTGGCCACAGATGAGCCCTGCTCTCTCTATCACTATTGGTTAGTCTTTTCCCAGTCTAATACAACTTGCACTTTGTATAAATAATCTCGTCTAATTAATTTTGATGAGTTGTGTGCTCTTTGGGGAGATAACTCCTTAATTTTTATCACCAATTAGCTTGCTAACCTTGAGCCAACCTTGGTTTTGTTGCTGCTAAGGTAAGCTGAGTAACGAGACCATTCTTTATTCATTTAACAGGTGTTGGTGCTGCGTTTTTGTTTTTAAATATTGTCATACTTATTGGCATCTGCTGCCAGAGGGATAGACTGAGAGCAGAGAAAAGGGTGCTGAAGAAAATGCAACAGGTAAGAATTTTTAATAGATTGCCAATATGTAATGGTTTCCCAGCACATTTTCTTCCAATGTGCTAAACGCTATTTCATTTTTTTCTATAAAACAATAATTTAATTACTCTCTTTTGAATTTTAATATGATTGGCAGTCTTTTAAATAAAGAAAGATTTTATTTTTGGGTTGATGTTATTCGGTAACGCTATTTCCAAATTAATTTTGGTTGTTCTAGTTTTTTTAATTCTATCGAAAAATTCTACGAGTCGCTGTAACAAATCAAACAAAATACAAATATTAAAAAATTGTAGCGGTTGTAAATTTTCAAATCTACTACCAAATGATTTATCAGAGTTGCCTTCTCACTCAATCAGCTGACCATTATAGACGTTATGACGTCATCATTTAGCTAAACAGACACCTGCATGTACTTGTTGCAGGTGGTTATAAACCTCATTGAGTCTCTAATAGCTGCCAAGGTAAAATTATAGGCATCTGTGAGCTAGACACTGGATGGCTATGTATAATTTATCACTCTTTATAGAGGTGTCTGATCTTATTTTACATCTATCGCAACCTACCACTGTGTCTGAGAAGACAACTCCAGACTTGTTGGATATTTTCCAATTAATCTTGTTGAAATTTCCAAGATACAATTACTTGGAATATTTGAAATGAATAAAATAAATTTCTCATGAGTTTTGTTTTGATAAAAGAAAATTTTACCAGAACTTTGTTTAATAATCTTTAAGCTTTTTATAGTCATTGCAGCCAACTTGTTTTACTATACAGACAGAAAGGGCAGTCGACTGTACCACCCCACTTAAGATAGACACTGATACGAAGGAAAGCAACCTGGCAGAAAAGGTACCAGATGCTCACTTGTATGAAAAGGCTCAAGACAGTTTTAACAAAAAATCAGTGGTGGATAGACAAATAGGAGGGGATAATAGGCGCGGCACAAACAGCTCAATAGACAGGTGAGTGTCTCTAACGAGTGCATAATTTTGTTGAAATAAATTATTAGGTTAAAGTATTTTCTTACGTGTGAAACTAAGCTTGACTGTGTACGTGGTAGGAATTTAAACTATTAAAATGGTCAAAAATTATTGTACAACATTACGAACAGCAATATTCAATGAAGTGTTTTTGTTCATACTACCAAAGTTTGTCACTTAAAAATTCTTCTAGTAAATATCGAAAAAAAATTAGAATTTTCTGAGCAAATGTGTTGAAACTATTTAAAACTGCTGAATATAAAGGTTGGTACTCAACTCTGTTACTATGGTGATGTCATAAAATAGGTGGGCAACAGCAAACCGGACATCGGGTAAGGTAGACAGCTAGCACCGCCCATCTTGGCGTAATTTCTGTACCAATTGTTTTGTGATCAATCCTCAATCCACCCATAGATGTACCCTTGCGTTAAGATCATTTGTTTAGTTACTAAACTCTTGTCGGTGTGTTACTTTAAATATGGATGTATAGCTTTTCTTCTTCCAAGAGTTTTAACTTATTATTGTTGCTAGAATCGTAGTCCGCCATTATTTTCAAGTGATTTGTATTCCAGCCATATTTGGTTGTCCGCAACGCAAATTAATTTTGTTTGTTTTTTACGCATTAGGAGCCAAAATGGCGATGCCAACCTCATGGAGCAAGGGCTATCATTAAGCAGACATAAACACAACGACTACAGTACTACTAGCTATAAATCTGAAGTAGATACAGACAGTGAGAGGTTAGTTATAAAAGGAGTTCCACAAGAACCTGCCAAACCCCCACAACACTTAAGTCCGGATATGGTTTTTGAGACGTGTGGCAGTAACTATCGCTCTCAATCTAAAACTAGGTTACAATCAAATGAACATAGAGGAAGCCAAAATAGCCTCAGCCCCTCACATGGCAGGGGCAGAGAGTTGTCTCCACATAATAGTTACAACGAAATGCCTATACCGAGACAGCGAACTGCTGAAAGCCTCTCCAGGATCAATTCACTAGAGAGAGATTATGTCGAGCGAAGAGATTCTGGTAGAAGGTCTGATGGTCAGCGGCCTCCTCTCCAGTCGCCCAGACATGCCAGTCGACAGAATTCAGCAGATGAGCGATATCATTCTTATGGTAGACGAGACATGGATGGTGGACGTTCCTATGACTCCAATAGCTACAGGAAAATGAGCCATCAGAATTCCCACCTTTCCAATCGTTCTATTAGTGAGAATGGTTATTACACTGACACATCTAGCCCTAGAAGGCAACAAAGTCCTAGAATGATTGACGAGTCTGCTTATAGAAGCCCGAGGCGCTTGAAATATCCAGAGGATGGAGGATCCAGTGACTCTGGCGTTCAGCATGTCATGTGATTTTCAGTCAGTTTATCTCAGACATTCAATCGAAAAACTATTTACCACATTTCAATTTTTTTATTTGTGTTTGACGAGGTAATTTCTTATCTCTTTTTATGTAATAGTAGAATCATCTCTGTACAAAATGTCGCAGCTGATTAGAGGCATGTGTTATTGTTATGATGAATATTTAGGATTGTCTTCTTTTTTATTAGCAAACGACTCTCCAACATATACACTATTATAATACATTTACTCACTGTTTCAGGATGCATTGTATGTCGCGCAACCAAGATTATGATAGTCCCAAAACAATATCAGAATTATTCAGAAGTATCATTTCTTTAGCAAAGTTATGCAAAAAACTTAGATGGTAAACAAAATATTAAAATTAATGTACAAATACTTTAAAATAAAAAATAATCATAGACTGATCACTACATAGCTGGAGTCAACTATACAGAAATGTTTAAAATGATGTAATTATTGCAGGGTATTCAGAAGCATGGGCAATTATATTAGAGTCAAGAAAAGGGAACCATGCTCATTTCAAGCATTTGACGCCCTTTTATGTTTGTGTTTTAACTCTCCTTACGTGGCAGACTCACGCCAAAGCTTTGCAGCTGTCAATGGTTTAGAGCTGCCAACAAACACAAACCTGCGATGAGTATGAGACATGGTGCCTGATTGGTTGATTCATTGCACAGATCCTTGTCGCAAAAGCAGAGAGTGGCTACACGCCCTAATACTTCATTCTGTTTGCATCCTGTTTTGTAACCGTAGTTACAACCCCTGCAGTTGGTATAAAAGCAAGTATACTGTAAAACGCTATATACTTGGTCAAGGAGTTCAATAAACATGTACTAGTTTTACATCGATTGAAACTGTCAAAAAAACTTCAGATTGTTTGAGCCTTTCAAAGTTTTTGAGTCAACCAGAAGTTTGAAGTTTCAAAGCTCTGGGCTTCTGCGGATTAAATAATGGAATGTAAAAACTTCATAGTTATCAAAATAATAGATTATTCACAACTATAATATTTGTTATAAACAACTTATTGCTTCTGTAAAATCCAAATGTTTTTCTTAGCAAAGTTTTACCACGGAAAAAGAAAATAATGTAGCAGTCATGTTAATAAATAGCAGTTATCAATGGCCTTGCAAGGACAAACATCATGATAATAAGTTTGACCAAAATCAAGTTTTTAAAACTAACTGAGCAGAGCTAGGCTTTAGAAGAAGCGTATGCACTGATTAATAAATGCAAGACAAATGTCGCAGTATAATTGATTAGTTTTAGATCAAGTAATTTGAAACATGAACAGTCCAGCGATAGCCGGCCATGTAAAATGGTTTTTTCTCTCATATCACCTGTTTGTGGTTAACAGCATTGCCATCTATTGGTGACTGAAAGTTAGGGTTGTCCCAATGTCTTGCTAGAGCAATAAAATGGCTAAAAGTGTGCCAAATAACGCAAACAGCAAGCAAAACACTTCAAATAGATTTCCAACCGCAGGGGTAGATAACTTTGTGTGAAACTCAAATATATATACATGTATAATGTAAGTAAGTCAAAATTAAAACTTGACAAATTTTAAGAATTTAAAATTCTAAAATCATCCAGAACTTAAATAAATGAAAAGCGATAGTACACTGTAATTGTTAAACCGGATTTTTTTTTTATTTTTCTTCAAATTAGAACATTTTGGGATGATGGACCAAAAAACATAAAAATTCACATATTTGGACCAGAAATATAATTTCTAACTAACAAAATCACAAGATTCCTAAATTATTGTGTACGACAGGGTACTGAAATTTTTTTCTTTTATTAAGTTTCATCGGTATAGAGTTTTTGTCCTAAGAAACATTTGGATGTGGACGACAACGCACTCTTAAAAGTATATGACGGGCATGGTATTTACTAGTCCAACACAGTAATATTTATTCCTACCTGGACACATAGGTAACTCGGTCTATTGTCTGTGTCTCAGTCTTGCCACAAACCATGGTACCCAGGCTAGCATTACATTCCATCTTTCTGAACTACAAGTAGGTAAACCGATCAGTGTTTTACACCGCTATTAAGCATTTCCGATTGGCTCAAAGTTGATCATTTTCAATCACTAGATACTCATCCTGTTAGAAGCCAGTGATTTGTTTAATGAACATCAAAGCTTTTTCAGCAAGACATTGAGTTCTAAACACAAAACCAATCCAAGATATTTATTTTGGAGTTGATTACAAATGGGTGTTGTCTGATCAATAGATTTGTTTTGTAGTATTGTTACTGGCGTATGCCAAGCACAATACACTATTACTCATTTTAGTTCTGAAAATATATCTATAGGAGCCAGTTTAATTAGAATAATATTTAATTAAAAGAAAAATATCCACTCATACTATTAAAAGCCCAAACACACTGGAAATATCTGGCAGAGATTTCACTCAAAGAAAAACAACTCCAATGAATGCATTATAGCTAATTAATAAGCTTGCTTTTACAGCGTGCCAGGTGATTTTGTGGTCCTCAAGACTCAAATAGTCAGTATAATAATTGTACAAAAATTTTATTATTTTGTTATTTCGTCGAGAGTTGTCTGAGGCAAGTTAGTTTCTCTGCTTTGAGGCGTAGGAAAGGCCTACCAGCACTGTGGGCTGTGGTGACTCTGTCCCAAGTACTTACTACCATAATGCAATACTGTACTATAACAATTAAAACAAACAAATCCCAATTTTTGAATGAGTTGTTTTTTATCAGGTAAAACAATTTTTTTATCATATTAGCTGCCACACAATTTATTGGTTTACTTTCGAGACAAAACTTACAATTTTTTTGCAAATGCAAAATTACCTTGACTATTCCAATGCACAATAGCAGCTTCTTTTTCAACAAATCACCAGAACAGTAAGTTTTTGCTAGGCTAGCTTTGTATCAATTGTCTTTGTTGTTGATATGAATAGATTTTTTTCCACATTTAATTACACCATAAACAAAATCCCAAGGAGACCAAATGTTAGGTCATACTTAGCTAAAAGCAGTGAGGAATCAAAAATGTAAACCACGACATCACTATCAGCAACTACAAACATTGAATAGTAGGATATAAAACTTTCATTCACGCTAGGATAAATTGAAACAGGAATGTTTTATTTGAACAGGCTAACAAGTTGTAACATATGATCTTAGTAATAAACTGTCATGTTGTCACTCCTATTATTACCACTCAATCTAATGTAAAGTTGGTTTTTAGATTGTTTTTCCTCCATCAATTAAAAAAGAATTACTGATAGTTCAGCATATTGTTTTACTAAAATATTTTTATTTGTTTTGAAATGCAATAGACTTTATTCATAAAATATTGTTTTGTTTGTGGTGAATAATTTTTTGGCATTTTGATTGCTTCGGCACATCTAGCCAAAAGTTATGTGCTGGTGGTTAGCTCCATTGACCTATATAGAGTTTGGATTGTTACCCAACGGTGTCAGAAAATAATGATGGTTTAACGCAAATGGTGATGCTGACACCAGTTATCACAAACATATTAGAAGCTTCTAACCAGCTGACAGCAGCTAAAATTAGCCTTGACATTCTTTAGCTAGCTAGCGGTCAAGTTACCTGCTCACTGGTCTCTTTCGTGTAGGTAGACAAGTCGGGAACATCGCTGTGGAGGCTTGGCACTCTGCCAGCACCACAATCTGTGGAACCATCATCTGTTGTACAGTTCCAGCAGGTCAGCGTTGCCACACCTGGATCATACACAATATGCTTGTGCTAATTTTATATTTGCTTATGCCTGCTCCAAAAGTTAACATATTTGTATGCAAAAGATTTTTATGCACTCAGACCACAACCTGAAGTTAACCGTGACAGTATGCTAATCTTTTTTTCTAAAAAGGAAACAAAAACTGAAGCTTTGTAGACTTTATTTGCTAAAAGTTGTGGTACTTCGTTTGAACATGAGTGAAAATTTCTAACTTGGAAGCTTTTTTGCGTCAATGTAAACAGGACTTTAGTTTATAAATTCTGTAATTAATGTTTTTTCAAGTAACTATATCAATTACATAAATGGATAACTTACAACTACAGATGTAATATTAAACTAATAAGACAAAGATTGATCTACCGAATAGTTTGAGTAAATCTGTGAGCAACTTCATTCATTGCATAATACACTTGTATTGGCAATAAATAACAACCAATGATCATAAGAATTAAAATGAAAAAGCCAATTAAATCACAGGAATAACAAATTGCCATTTTGGGAAAAGAGAAGGTATAATTTATCACTTGATAGCAAAAACCCAACTTTGCATAAAGTAGTATCATACGAAGTGTTTAAAAATATTTAATAACTCCATATGGAGGGTTTGCCCCCCCCCCCCCCCTCTTTATTGGTTACTATAAAGTAGAAACTCTGCCCTATAAATGTTACCCTCCCTTTCCCACATTCCTTGGTCTCTAGCAGAAGAAAGTCAATCATTACTTTTATTTATTAGTTTTTAGTAATATTTGTTCAAAGAAAATATAGTGAAATGTATGCTTCTCTAAATTATTTTTGATGAAAAAAACATTTTTTCAGCAAATTGTTATTTTGCTTTTCTATCAAGTTGTTTTTCTATTTTTTGAGGCTTTTGTAGCAACCTCAAAAATCTACATTCGTTACTGCCTGATCCATTACAGAAGCCTTTTTTTACCCATGGAAAATTCATACTTCCACTTACGCCACTCATGTACACAGTTGTTGCAGCAGCGCTACAAGTAGTTGACTAAAAATAAAGTTGCAGTACCTGACGACTTTCAGTTAAAGAAATTATTTAAATAAACATAATAGATATTGTAACTCATTGCTTACATTCAAACCATTGAAAAAGGTTCTAGTTTTTGAAGTTGATAACGAAATATAAAATTAGGTGCTGGTTTATCAGGTTAACAATAAATATGAATTGACAAAATCATAGACAATTTGTCCCATATCTAAATCCCCCCATAAGCAATTCATGTACACATTTTTATTGAAAACAATATACAGCAAATCAGATTTTGTTCAACAAAAATTAAGAAATGTTAATCCAATGAACTGCTTAAATGGAACAGCACCTGTTATGAGTAGTAGCTGTAAAACTAAAGCTATCCATGTTTTGACCGAGTCCATTTCACACCTTACTGGTTCAAACGTTAACTGGTGAAGAAAACTTGGCGATGACCTCCCTCTAGTGAGTCAACTAGACAACTAACAAACAACTTACTTGTTTTTAGTTTGCTGATTTACCACAGTCACTAGGATTAGCAAACACGTATTGCAAAAAAGACAAAAAATTGGTAATTCAAATAAAAAACAGATTTTTTTTCTAGCAATAGACATGAAGAAATAATTATGCAATAAAAAGCAAGTTTTTTGTTTTCTTTTGCAGAATAAAGATTTATCACAGAAAAATGTGTTAGTTTTCAATTTGAGGTGTTTCCTTCAGTAGGTATTTGTTGAATAAGAATTCGGTCAACGACTTTCTTGTGCACTTGAGACAGTTTTAGTGGTTCACTTTGCTGACCCCATTGGTCATAAATACAGTTGGTTGGCTAGGAGCCAAAACAAATATTGGTTGAACCATTAAACACACAAAAAACATTGCTGTTTCTTGTCGATTATGACTTATTGCAAAATGTTTTTTTTTCTAGACTAGTTAACCATTTGCCAGGGGCATTAGCGAGAGCGGAGCAGCAGTTGTTTGTCAGGTTATTGTCTGTGCTCTCAGACTAACAACTAGGCAGGTGTGCCGTTATGCACAAATATTGATAAATTTTTTGATTTAGCTGGTTTTTTCACTACCAATGTAACCATGGGTAATGATTGTACATGCAAAATGTTGTTCGTGTAAAAGCCGCCGTTTTCAGGATATATATGCTCAAAAAGGATTTCAATACTTTGTGTGTTATGTCATAGCTGTGACATCACGGGGTTTTTTCTTTATTAGCCTTCAATGAAGACTGTGCATAAAAAGCTTCTAAATTACTGGAAAAATAAGTTATCAAAGTTTTGTCATACTTCGATTTACAGCTTACAGCTAGCTCTCTAGGAAATGCTTATATTTAGAAACAACCATTATACCAGAGCTCATAAACCAGCTTTTGGGTGTCAACGGGGCGTATGATTTGGATACTAATACCTCATGTACATATAGCAATCGCTTGGTGACATCTCTTAGCCATATTCAAAGCTTCTAAAAAAATAGCCCAAGTTTTTACTCTTACCCAATCTTCAGCGACTCCGGTCCAGCTCGCTGTTACAAAGTATAGCCTACAAACTAATATATCCGAGCGCTGTAGATGACGAGACACTTCTGGAAATGAGGATGAAGCAGTTGTCTGTTGCGGTTGATCGATAAAGGAATTGGCCAGCAATGTATCAAAGCCTGACGATAACCTCAAATGCAGTGCTAGCAATTACTTAGCAATTTCTCTGGAAACAGAAACTGCAAAATCCCACAGTTTCTAAGCTAATAGCCTAGCTATATGTACATGTAGTTTTACTGTATGCTTAGCTAGATCTTATGCAATGAAGGTTTTACTACTCCAATCAAAATCAATGTTCAGTGCGAGCGTCACATAATCAGGGTCAATCTAGTAGAAGGTAACTTGGCACACCATGCAAACCAAATTGATCATAAGTGATGAGTTTTTCACCTAGAGAAATACACAGAAACAATCAATTAAAATGAACCTATCTGGTTATGTTCTGGCAACATAATTTTTCCATCCTACCAAAAATCATTGGGACTATCAAAATACTTATGCATAATAACTAGGTTTTTCTCCATACACAAGGTGGAAGTTTGTACGATGTGCTGCAGGCACGGAGTAGTGTTTGGAGTTGCCCACACTTTATGATCGCAAAAGATCACGGCAAAAATAAGCACTTTGTATATATGACCATAAACAGCTTTTTATTACGAGTCACAAGACATAAATTGTATGTTTTTTTTTCAAAAAAGCTGAAAACTAAAAGTAGTTTCTTACCTTTTTGTCAAAAAAATATGACTTGATTGCGAAAGGTAGCTGGTCATGAATAGTTCAAGTTACACCACAATGTGGGCACCGTTATTGATACCAGTTTTTCAGTAAAATGCTACACCAGATAAAACGAATGTTGTCAAAATTGCTAAACAGTTGAACATGGTTAAAATTTTCCTCGACATCACGCAATCAACAATGTGTAAAACTTTGAATACTGACCATCTCCATATACATTGAATACGGTAGAAAACTGTACGGTCTTCTAGGACACCAACTAACCATGTGACATGTATGGAGATGAACCCTAAGGTTGCACTTTTGTATTCCCTCTTTTGCTTATGTATTGTTCAGTGTTAAGTTATGTTCACACTATGCGATTCTCGGCCATGCGATTATCTGAAGGAATCGGGAGTTGCTCTCCTGATTATTTACAAGAGTTTACACTTGCGATTTTTTGTGCGCGATATCGCATGACCTTGACAGTTGTAAAGACACCGCATTTCATTGTTAATTACCGAACCTCAAATTATTATTAATAATAATATGATATAGCTTATATTACCAGAGATTTCAATAAATTATACCATTTCTTCACTCATCAATAATAAGAAATAAATTACAAATAATAATAAATAATTGTTGTAAGTAGTATATTTAACTATAATTAATAATAAATAAATGATGAGATAAAAACCTTTTTGAATGCAATTATTATTTATTATAATCACGGAGCTGGTAGTTGTTTTCTATTTATATTGACAATAATTAGTATACGCACATTAATGTTTTACCTGTAAACAAGGCTTGCAATTGATCAGGGAAATATCACAAAATATTCTAAAATTGGTTAAATAATAATTATCAAGCAGTTGCAAGTTTGTTGAAAAGTATTGAATTGGGAAGCTGTGATGTGGATGCTGATTGGCTAGACAGGCTGACAATCGTACAGAGCTCCATCACTGCCTGATGAAAAAAAATCTGCCACCGATTGTGAAATCGTTAAGATTTCGCTGTTCACGCTTAGGAGCCGATTTTTGGCTCCGCCCACTCGGCCGAGAATCGCATAGTGTGAATATAGTTTTATACAGTCAAGATAAAGATTGTTGTTGTCTATTGCCAGCTTCTATACCTCACTAATGTATAATAGGAGAGTTATAAAGCTACTAGCCGTATGGAGAACATTCTTGACTATTTAAAAGATGAGCAACATGCATACTCACTCATTACATGAATAATCTTTTGTACTAGCTCATATTACGTATAACTTTTAAATAAAATAAAAGAAAAAGTGAATACATTGATAAAAATATTTCACTTGCATTTGTCACATAAAGTTACAGGAAATATTGCACGGTTCAGAATAAATAATAACAATTTGAAGAGACTACTTATCTAACAAGACTTGCCTACTAGAATAGATCCACAATGAGCCAAGTACGTGTTACGTGCTTGGCTAACAATATATAACACTCCTTACCTAAACAGAAGCAACTCAAATTTTGAATCGGAGTTATCTTCTGCCGCAAACCCTTGATACTGGAGCCATAATCCTATCGTAGAGGCTTTTCATAAGACTCATAATTACAATTCAAGCTTTTTATGATGTGAAAATGTAAATTGATTGCCTGTAATACGAGTTTCTTTATATGTCTGCTATCAGTCGTATCAACCTTCTCTATCGTTGGATGCTTCATGAAGCATATTCGGAGGTAGCTTCCATTTTAGGTGACGAGGCTAAGCTAAAGCAACATATATGTTTTTAGCCCCAAAACTTATGGTTTTTAGCCCCAAAACTTATGGTTTTTAGCCCCAAAACTTATGCTAAAATAGTCGTTCGTTGCTTTATTATTTTTGAGAAAGCATATCAAAGTCTCAATTGCAAATCACAACCGCTAAATAAGTCAAGGTTGCTCTCCAGAGGCCGTATTTACAGTGAGCCGCTATGGCTATCATTAAATGCTATTCAAAACTAGAGTTGTCTTATCTTGATCAATTAGTTGGATCTACCCAATATCAAAAATAGGCTATATTCATGAATTAAAGTTTCTCAATAGTCTGAGTTCATGCATAGCACAAAATTTCAGCCCTTCTTGTACTTTTTAACAAAAAACAATTTTATAACAACACTTGTCAGGTGATTAGTCTCCTCTCCACTTCTATTTTTGGTGTTTCAACTTAAACATTTGGCATATCACTTGTACTGACCAATCTTTGTCAATTTTACTGCATGAAGAAAATTTAAGGGCACAAAAGTAGTCAAAATTTGCTTTGAATGTTTGGAATGACCCACTGGAGTTGCTTTTTTCATAGAAACACAACTCCAAAGTTGACGACCTACTAAAAAAATATTCACTCATTCTAAAAACTACCCGCGCCCTGATACCAAACTTAATAATTTTTTTCTTCGTTGCATTTTATGAAAAAGCTTTGAGAAAAGACAATACGGTACCCAGTAAAAACTAATGTAGTTACGTATTATGTAATGTATTGACCCTTTGACCTCGAAATATAGATGGTAACAATGTAATTGGAAGTAAAGCAATACAGGCATAGCCTACACTGCATGTCGTAAGAGATATCGATTGAAAATAAAACAATGTACATTGCTGTAGATGTGTTTGTCTTCCCATCTGTTTGTTGTGAACACAAATATTGCTGATCAATTCATCCCCAACTATTAAACCTATTCAATGCAAACAACAGCATATATTGATCTAACATCATCTATGGAAAATATTAGACTGAGATCTTTCAACTTGCTCAACATAAGCATTCAAGTTTTTATTTGCTGACAAATGCAACTCTGGAGCAAGGACTATAGAATAAATTGCCTATAGAAGATGTGAATTCCTCTTCAGATTGTGCGAGAAAAATATCGTTGAGTAGTTTTCGCCAACTAAAAGCTGAGATCTTCCAAGTGATACTATTTGTTGAACAGTACTATATTGAATATCACACATTACCTCTCACAGGAAGTAATCAAGGTTAAAGTACTCAGCAATCGTTTAGTTCATTTCTCTCAAGCGAAGCATAAGGTATGTAGGTTGGCATCGTAGTTTTTGTAGCAACATTGTGTAAATACGAATATTTGCCATGCAATTAAATTGTGTACAGGACTGAAAACTATGTAACATTTGATGGAGCTTTTGTTTGGTTGAAAAAATTCCACTTAATTAAAACATATTGTTTCAATGTTTTATCCCTCTGGGCAATTGTGATAAAAGCTTGAAACTCTTTTTATACAAATTCATTATTTTGAGTTTCATCCTTTTCAAGCCGTATTTTAGATGCAAGCGCAGGTCTTGCTTTTACAAAAATCTGACAATAGTTATAATCGTCACTTTGCTCAATCGAAAAACTGCTCAACATTTCTAAAGTGGGTTTAGCACAGCCAATTATCCACTAATGAAAACCTGCTCCAAAAACCAATCGCTCCGAGTACCTGGATGTATCAGTAATTTTTGCAAATCCTACTTCAAACGCCTCAAAATAAATCTTTTCTTGGGCAGATTTGAGTTTGCTGCATGATAAAATAAATTTCCGAGCATTTTATTGCTTTTGTGATAAACTTAAGTTTTTTTGCAGATAATATTAGTGAAAAGAAATTTTAAATGGCGGAAACATAATTTACAAGTTGGCATTTGGATTAGTCAGTCCTGGAAAGAATTCTCTAAAGGGTTACGCAAGCAACTGCTGCTGCATTTTGAGTAAACTTAGTCTCGCTGATCGCTGAGGTTCACTTTCTATTGATCCACATGTTTAATTTGTGCGCGTTGCTAAACGTTTTAAACTCTCGAGGATGTTAACCGTGTATAGCAATGTATTGTGGGTATTATTAGAAAAAGGAAAGCAAATTGAAATTGTATTTATTAACAGGAAATTACATTTTCTCGTGCGATGCAGGGAACATATTGATTAGGTGTAACATTGCATTAGTGCCCGCTAAGCTGAAGCACTTTGCTACAGATATGGAAAAATTTCAAATGATGGTTGAAGTTTGAAGACAGTGCGCTGTCATGTTTATGAAAGCTTTTAATAGACACAGAGAGATTTCACCTTAGCTAGCTACTGATTTGAGTAACAATAATTTACATAACGCAATGAATGCTTATGTAATTGGTTTCTGTTTTGGTTTACCAGTCTATCACTTTATACCCAAAACCAAAATAAATTTTGCTGCATAAAATACTGATTATTGTTTAGCTGTAGATTTATTACATAGAATTGTCTTCTCATTGGAACTGTGCTAGCGATCAAGGGATACAAAACATATTCATTTGCAATGTGACAACTACTTTCTTAGTTTCAGTTGACACGCTAATTTCGCAACAGCAAATCATTTTCACGTTATCTAAAGAAATTTAAACAATTTGCTTTTTCGACGTTACTTAACATAAATTTCTGAACGAGCTTCAGTGAATATTTTGATTGTCTCTTTTCAAACTTGTGGTAGTTTAACCAGATTTTAGGTCATAGAAACTTGGTTTTGTTATTTCTATAGCGATCTATCTGACAAACAGCTTAAAATTTGGTTAGCAATTACAAACTAGAGAAGCTTTGCTTCCGTGAGGGATAATTTGGGTAAAATAGTGGCTATAAATCTTGGGATGGGTTGACAACTAAAATCAGGTAGTTGATTGAAACATGCACTCCTGTTGCTGACAAAAAGTGACAATTTCTAAAGTTGCGATTTTTTTGCTCAACTTTTTAATCTAACATGCTCTGGTCCTATCACATGAACAAGTCTTACGATTACAACAATTAATTCTAAATATTTAATGTTATATAGATTTCCGCGACGCTGATAAACAGAACAAGAAGTCATAGGAAGGTGGAAAGGTAACTTTAGGCAGGTAAGATACTAGTCAGCTGTAAAGAGAACATCTTCTATAATCATAGCCAAAGATCAAGCTAATTCTTTGGCTCCGCTTAACGATTTCCGATAGTTATTTCTGATTACAATTGAAAGAATTCTATATCGCAGGTTCACTTGTGTTTGAATAGACTACTTATTGACCCAGTACATACGACTTTGTCATGCAAGAAGTTGCTATGGACACCAACAATCAATATGTATACAATCATACTCGGCTCAATGCTTTCTCATTGCAAATGGCTACCAATATTTTCGAGCAGTCTATTTAGAGTTATCCCTCTAGACACTACTGTACTAGTTATTTTGTTTGAAAAATGGAATGTACAAAAATGCTTGTAATGTGAAGTCATATAAAGGCAAATATTAATATAATGTAGCTATGTTTTAAAAAAAGTATTTCTTTTGTTATTACCATAATCATTGTTATTATTTTTCTGTATTTCTGATCAACCAAACCAAGTACATATAATACCATTTAACATGGGGCTGTTGGATGCTCACAGCATGCAAAAATAACCTGAAATGGCCTAAAGCTAAAAGGTGGTCATAAAAATTATAGGAATTATAAATGATGCAGGAATAATAAAAAAATACAGATTTTGGTTCAACTAATAGTGATTTTTTATCTCAAATCTGGTGAATCTTTTTGTTATAAATCAACTTGTTTGACAAGCTGAATACTGAAAAAGTCTAATTTTATTCTAAATCACTTCAAACAAACATTACCATATCATTTCTGAGCTGTAGACCCAAAACTAAAATGCCTATTAACGTGACCAATTTGTTCGTTGTTTTCTTTTGTATTTGCCAACAGCAGGTCAAGCTCTGAATAGCTTTGTATTATGTTTTCAGGCTGAGGTGTCCAAAAAGATGGCTTCCATAACGACAATACTGTTACTAATTTTGGGGTACCTGTCAAGCACCTGTTATGGACAGTTACTATTTTTAAACACGACAGCAGTGCAGACAACTCCATCCACAACTACATTACCACCAAATCCTGGTGCAATATTCTTTATAATAATACCAATATCCATATTAGTGGGTAAGTCTACAAAATTGTATATTATTTCTACCTCACCAAACTGCATCAATGAACAACAAAGCATGGCCTTAGACACCTAATTTTCTGACACATAATAGTTAATGTACAAAAACCGTCAGAGAAAAAATGCTATTGAAGCACTCAATAGGTTGCCTTCACCTGTCACTTTGATGCTAACATTGATGCAGGAGAATAAAACTCTAAAAAATGATTGATTGTCAACTTTTAATTGCTGTATAGGGCAAACAGCTTTTGTGAGCTGCAAAGCTATAAAATAGTAATGCGTGAAATCTGTTGGTCATGGACTTTCATTAAGACAAACAACTGGGTCAAGTTATTTAATGTATATGCAATTCAATATACACTTCCTTTAAAACGAACAACTAGGTCAACTTATTTAATGTATATGCAATGCAATATAAATTTCCTGCAAGTTGACATTTATAAAAAAAAATTAAATATTCACAAACAAAAATATGCTGCAAAGTTTTAAAAACTGGGAAATGCAACTGATTATTAACAATGAATGGGATACATATATGAAAATAAAAACAGTTGGCTTCGAATTAAGCATGGAAGTAGCAATCAGGCATAAACTCTAACATTAATATTTTGTAGGAATACCGCTATTTATAGCTTTATTCTGCTGCCTGACAGCCATGTGCAGCTGCCTACACAAAAGGAAGGAAAGCCTCGCTAACTCCCGGAGAGTTTCACCTGTAAATGACCCAGAAAAACATACCTCACCAGGAACTGAGGTGTCAGAATTCCAAGATCATGACATGTTTGCGTATGACGGCAACTATGCTAGCAGTAATAATAACAATGGCGGCTATGAAGCACAAGCGCAGTATAATTATGGCTGGGATTTTTAGTGAACCTAACAATTTTTACTTATTCATCATTTTAGATTGTTGAATAAAAATCCATATTTTCGGTTATTGATCCTATGATGTTTTCTATAACTCGACCAAAACTAACATCTGATTCCAGTGTTATTACCGAGCCCTAAAAATCTAAAAAGCATTTTATCTTCCAATATTTTCTTAAAATGAACAAATAGGTTTCATTGTGATATAAATAATATTGTACAGCCACTAGACAGCATGACATTTATGTTTGCAAATATGTTTGTTGCTCAAGTTATATTTTTGTACGCATTTCTAAAAAGTGCTATTATTGCTTGGACAAAGATCATTTTGATTTTCTCGCAAAAATAAATACATGAACATTCTTATAACTAGCAACGTACTACTATATTTCCAGCACCGATGGTTAACCGAGAAGCTTTGCAATTTTCACACATTATTCTAAGTGTGACATAACAGAAGTTCTAGTGCACTCATTTAAAAGTTAGTATTTCACATCCAGAAAGGATGCTACAAATAAAAATTCTCTTGGTCTTTTTTTATTTCGACAATATTATCTTAGCAATGTCTGTCTTGGCTCCAGTTATGTTACTGCCATGGCCCATTTATGATAATTATTAATTTCCAGTAGAACTTTGATTTCACCGCTAACAGAATAAAAAGAAGTTGATACCTGCTTTTTAATAGATCGCTAAAAGACATTATAAACAAGGTGAATATTAAAAAAAAATTATGCTTAACATTAATAATAAAGTTGTTGTTTAGATTCATATTGATAAGTTTTATCATTTAGGAAGAAAAACAAGATCTATGACTATGCTTATAAAGTTTAAAAAGAAGCATTTCATGTATTTACAAACAAATTGATTAACTTCATTTTTTCAACTTTAAAGTAATTTTAACTAAAAAATTAATAAATTGATACTGTATCGTAGACTGGGAAAATGAATGTGTGAGATGAAACACAAAATAAATAATGAAGACAAAAGAAAAAAAAACGAAACGAGAAAAAACTTTAAGCTATGTAATGTCAAATTTGAAGGTGAATAATGCTAAAAGTAGTACAGGTTGTTGAACGATGAGACTGCAGAACAAGGAGACACAACTCTGAACAATGAGACTGCAGAACAAGGACACACAACTCTGAACGATGAGACTGCAGAACAAGGAGACACAACTCTGAACGATGAGACTGCATAACAAGAGACACAACTCTAAACGATGAGACTGCAGAACAAGGAGACACAACTCTGAACGATGAGACTGCAGAACAAGAGATACAACTCTAAAAAAGCAGCTACATGTTCAACATAAATTGCAACATTGCACAAAAAGTTTAAATCATTGTTTTACAAAAAAAGCAAGTTAATGAATGTTAAAATGAAAATGCAAATGCTTGGATATTTTCAACTTTTGACTTTTCAGTGATTGAGAAAAAGATAAAAAATTGGAGTCCAGCCATACTTTGTCTTGTTAAAAATCACACACAATAGTCATTTGACAGGCATGGTTACCACTTTTTGAATACAATTTATTTTCTCAAAGACGTTCAATGTAAAGCAACTGATGAAGCAAACCCACAAATTTTGCTTTAATACCAGAAATATACATTTCTTATGGGAAAGGAGGCTGTTTGCTTTGAGTGGTGTAATATGAGTTTTAAATATAAACAAGAAGAACGAATTACTCTTGACACGAGTAGGAGAAAAAAATTACAAAAAAGTTAGGAAAACGAAAACACTGCTAGTAGATGGTAAAATAAATTTTTGCTATATTAATCTTTATGGCATTTATATATAGATTTTATGACTATTAGTAAACGTTCAAACTGCTATTAAAACATTTTGAAAATTTAGATCTTTTGCAGCAGGCATTAAATTAGTCAAGAAAACCGCTCTTGAACCAATGAAAGCTTCAGACCATTTTTGTAAGTAATAACTTTTATTTTTAGCTATCAGCTGAAAAAGATTACACTAAATTTGCAACCTCTCTTGTTTTTGAACAATCATTGTGGTGAAATTTAGAGTTCATCTTGTCTACACCCCTGCATTTCCCACTCTGCCTTACACCCTTGTCATGCCCCTCCCTTTCCTATGGCCCAAATCCCCATAGAAATGGTTTGACAGGTCTCCTCAATTTTCCTGATTGTCTAAATCATTTATACTCTCAGTAAGTAGTTCCGTGTACCCCCTTCCACAGGGTCTCTCCATCCAGCCGTATAAAAGTTTCACAGCCTCAACTTCCATCCCCCTTCCATAGTCCCTCTATCCCCTGCCTAACATCAATAAAAGTTACTAACACTTCTGGGCCCCTCGCGTATTTGTCTGAAAACTAACTATTGCAGTTTTTTAAGTGTAAAGGGACGATTTACCCTCATAGGGATCTAATTTTTAAGACTGAAGAAATGAAAACTAGTGTTTATTGTTGCTGATAGAGATTTAGTTTTTAGTTGCAGTGAGTAGTGTGTCCATCATTGGCCATGATAAGGGTCAGTGAGTTGAAAGCAGGTGTTAGATTAATCTGTTTACAAATTACTTTCACTACAAATGACATGGCCTTGTAGCATGATTACCTGTAGCCAGAAAAAGTGTGCAATTGATCTATTGATGCGATTGGCTGGTTGATGAAATAAACCAATCTGGAGCAGTAGCAGTCATTAGCCAATCAAACTATTTATAAAAACTTAGATCATCTTTTGGGTCAAGGTCATAGCGGGTGCAGGCAATAGTGACGCTATCAAAGATGGTGCCATGAATGGTGATTCTTACTACGATGATGGTATAATGATATTATTTATCAGTCATACAATACAAATCAGACATTGTAGTTTGTAACATTGATATGAATTTTTCATTCCCTTTGTAGTTCACCAACTGAGAGTTTTTTTCACCAGTATCTTTCCAATTATCAAGTTTTTTAAGTTATTATTATTGTTAATTATTATTAATTATTATTATTAGTTATTATATATATATTATCATTTTCATTATTGCTTGTTTTTTACCAAAAAAGTGGCTTATGAATAATAACAAGCAACAAGTTATATATATGTAGTTATGTATTGGAAAATGCCATGTAATTTGTGTATTCGTGTTTTTGGTTTAGTATAACTAATTTTTTATCTGTCAACATCATCAACAACTCTTTTTTGTTATAATAATTGATAAAAAAAATCACAAATTCAAATGAATAACGGCTATTTCATTCTCTTGAAGTATTGGTGTGTTGGTTATTGGTTCTGCATTGTATGTAACACAGTAGTAGTTTCTACAAGCTTATAGTCCACCACAATAAAGAAACATTCTCAAGTATGAACCCAAAGCTCTCCAAAAAAACATTAAAAAGTTTTTTCAACCCAACTGAAGCTTTTGCATCTCCTAACCTGTTCCCCCTTTATCCTGCTCCTGCTTCAAGAGCTTCTCGCTGCCGTGTACTCAGATTTGAGGCAAAACATTACGTGCGCTGGATAATGTAACGCCACATTCGAGCGTTGCGCAGTGAAAAGCTCTTGAACTATCCTCCTGCGCATTTCCTTGCAAACCAACTTTGCAGGTTAATATCACAATAATATCAAAATCACAATAACACTGCCGTCGCTTCAAGATTGCCAAACTTTTATCATTATTCCCAGTTATTTTTTCAATTTTGGTTTTGAATTGTCATCTAACACCAAAATAGACTAATCCTTAAAATAAGTTTTTCAACGATCAGACTGACTAATTTTTCATTGCTCAAGATTGAAAACTTGAAGATTATATTGTTAAGTCCAAAGATTCTGAAGACAACCTCATGTGCAGGGAGCTTTACTTCTACTTAGGAGTTGTCTCCTCTCAATAACACATCTCCTAAGAAGCAAGCGAGTAAACAGCCCAGGAATCTATACCTAAAGACAGATGTACTGTGAGATCTAAATAAGGAATACCCAGTACCAGCAGACGCATTAGAATAAGGCTATAAAGACTTTTCAAATACACTTGCTTAATCATGAACCAATCAGAAACTTTAGTTTCTACTACCACATAACTGTATAAATACAGGAGCAATGTATCGTACTTTGTAATTTTTTGTATCTTTGATATACATTAAACATACATATACACATTTCCATTGTCTGATTGATCCGTCCAGTTGCCTTACTTGTAACTGATAGCCGGTTGGTAGGTTGTCTTGAGGTTGAGTCCAGGTAAAGACCAAGTCGAGTCCAGGTCAATACTAAGCGATTCCCTGCACTTTACAGTGGCTCAATTATCTGCCCTAATACAATGCACAACAGCTAGAGAGCTCTGAATATCCCTACAAGATGAGCTCAAAATCAGAAAGCTGAGTTGTGTTATTGAAAAATATGAATTATCAGTCTTACTTAATCTGAGTGGTGCCTTCAAAGGGAAGACAACTCAGTCTAAATCAAAAAGTCAATTGAGCTATTACAATTCAGTGTTAGTTTGAACAAGTGAAACATTAATAAGCTATCAAAAGTTGGTGAATTAAATAGAACTAAGAAAAACATTGTACATCGACATTTTATTTTTTTTTTAAAGCAATTAAAGGGTTCAAAAGTAACTCGTCGTTTTGAAGCCTGAAGAAAACTAATTACTAAATAAATTGCTTGCATTTTTTTTATTCAATCCAATGTCAAAGTTTTAAGTATATTTCACAAAATTAACATTAACAGCAGTATTGTTACAAATACGCAAATAATACATATTAATTATTATTAAGAATAGATGATTAAAATAACCAAAAAATAAATGATCAGTAACTGGTAATGCACATGTATAAAAACAAATGCTTTACAGTGAAAAGGAATAACGCAATGGTTGTGAAAACCATTAACATAGTGTGCTTGTTTGTACAGGTTTCAAATGTTTGTATACTAGACAATGTTGTTACAGTTGTTTCAAATATGATTATAATATAATTAATTTAATGAATATGAGACTTGTTAAGATCAAATCGTTCACTCTGAAAAGCTTCCACTTCTCATAATACTTTGTCAACAGAGAACACCAAAGAGATTCCGATGTATTAAAAGACCAATATATTTTCTATCACCAAAAAGCTCCAAAAAATGTCAGGAGAGGAGAAAAACTGAGTGAGGAAAGCTTGTTATTGCAACAGAGGAAAAGTTTTTGCCTCAAAAGAAGAGAAAATATATGAGTGATGGTGATAAAGATATTACTCGTCAGATAGCCAGGACAACGGTTCACAAAGGTTCTGTCAATAGTTTGAGAATACTCACTCAAAAGAGTGCTCCTGTACTAAGTGAAGTGAGAATGCACCGACGCTTCACTACCCAATCTGAGACGAACGCTCAGGGTTTACGCATTCCCACAATTATAGAGGTGTCTGGAATCGAATACAATAGTGTAGTAGAATTGGGCACTACTATTTGGACTCAACTGACTGGTATTGGTAATGCTGAAACCCATATTGTATACCTCTCCTACAGCTCTAAAGTTGTGACAATCTGCCATCCTACCCTGCGCTGTCAACTAAGCTGACAGACACCAAGTCCGTCTGCTGCCACCAACTACAGCCTCCTACTGCTGTATAGCCAGCTATACAGGGCTAAATCCTGCCCTGAATAGCTAGTGTCAGAGTCTTACCAACCCTGCGCACTTCTACCAGGAGCCCTGCTGGCTCTGCACCTTACACTGTATCAGTAGTCCTAATCCTACTAGGACACTGGGTCAATATAGAGACCAAATCAGTGATAACTGCAACCCCTGTAGACATGTAAGTGAAAAGAGTGACATTTATAGGCAAAAGCGTATTAACCAACTCACCATTGAGGCCATTACTTGGCCTTATATAAGTGACAAAATATATAAAACATGATTAGACCAATTAGAATACAAAAGTCATTCATGCGTAAAGTTAAGCAACCAATGCTAACAAACATTATGCAAACAGTCCAATCAAATGAGCATTAAGTTAGTTCACTCCGCCTCCATAAAACATGTGGGAGGAGTCTCTGCCTACTACCTAGCAAAGGTCTCTGCAGCTATTCAGTACATCTGACAGTAAGTTTCCTATGCTATTACTATTGTTCTAGCGTTAGATTAGGATTAATTCAGAAGCTAGTGTATGTAATAGTAATGAGTTGTGTGAGAACTTGGCTCATAGTCCCCGAAAGAGATTTACACATTATACAAGGTAACTTCAATATCAATCTTGAACATAATGCTTTAATTAAATATTAATGCTCATAAAACTCCATATTAAACCAAGTTTACTTTGTTTAAAACAAACAATTGGGTGTAATAATTAAGGCTTTTGAAAGATTAACCACTCTAATCGTGATTAATCTTTGTAGAGATTCAAATTAAAATGTGATTAATCTGACTTTTAATCTTGTTTAATTTTACTCATGTTAATTATGCTTCTATATGCAACATTTATTGCAACTTGCAGCCTGTTTCACATGAAATTTTCATTAACTTTGGAGTTGTCGTCTTACTACTGCTGAGATGTTACTATAATGTAATAGCTGATACATAAACCATAAAATGTCAATAAGCACCCATATCACATTCCAGTTGGCAAGAAGTAAAGGTTGGTTAAATTTTCATTTTTGCAATTTATGAGACAATGAAATAACATTAAAATAAAAACATCCAATGAAAGAAGTCACCCACAACAGTATCTGCAGCCAGTGAAATAACAGTGAGCAAAACAATAAGGCTGAATAATCTGTGAACTGTTGCTGCATTGATACAACATCGACCTATCAGCATCGTATAAATATAAAAATTTATAATTAATAAATAAATAATTTAATTCTACAAATTAATTATTTAATTTTATATATCAACTACATAATTTTAAATATATTGGCTCATGTAAAATAAATATTCTATAATTGATTGGTGCACTGCTAATGCTGAAATCTATGCATGGGACAGTTTTTCCTCCTTCGTTACCGTAAAAAGCGGTCAGTGGCCTAAAGTGTAAACGATTACTTTTTTATTTGTGATCAAGTATATTGTTTAGTTAATCTCACAAATTACATTATTCGCACTAATCTTATAATTAACACGACTATTCAACAGCCTTAGTAATAATATATAAAGGGAAGAAAGGATACTCAGTTATCGCCGCATATCGTTCTATAACCAGTTTATTTGTTATAAAGAATATAAAATGATATAATATTTTACTTTAGCAATTTACTTATCCATTCCTTCTAGCGTATTGTCTCGTGTGTAAACTCTTAGTTAGGATAAGTATTTAGGATAAATCTTCTTATCGAATGATCTCCTATCTCTTTATCTCCTATAGCTAGCAGACTATCTACAACATCGTTCATGCCCCGTCCTCTGCTTCCTAGTAAAAATAAAATATGCTCAGTAATCGCCGCATGCTGTTGACAAAAAATTTTGGAAGCGTTTTTCGTTACAATGATTCAACTTTTGACTTGGTTTTTCTCAACAACAACCATACATCAGGATAAAACGCAATGGAGCAATTAAACAAATTAAAGAAATCCACACTGTTCTCATCAATCTACACCGCCAGCCAGTATTCTCCAAGTTGATCGGAGAAGATGTGAGACCAGTTCAAAGATTCATTCGTCCAAACAGAATAGTTGAAAGTCTAAATCTTTCCTTGTGTCGTCGTTTACTTTGGGGAATTTTAAATTCTTACAAAAAAAACAGCACATGCTTCGATATCAACCCAGTGATGACAGAAAGATTATCCTTGGGAGAGGTTGCTGTTGAAGTTGAAGAAATAAAACTACTATCAAAGGATGAGCTCAATTGTGGCTATAAAGCAGATTATCTCTCAAACTTTACCAAATAAGCAGTCTCCTCTTACATCAAGATTGTAAATAGGCTCAACCACAGTTTATTCTTAGGAGAAAAATCTGCAGCTCTTTGCATCATATACATCTAGGAGAAAGTAGAAAAAAGGAGGTGAGAATACTCGTCATACCTAACAAATACATCGAAGATGCTAAAATGTGTGCTCAGGGTGTAATGATATTCTAAGGAAAAAAAATGATTCAATGGAAACGGGTATTGCAGTGCAATTTTTCTATCCGGATGTAGTTTTGCGAAATAGCAACAAAATTACAACCAAGTAACGAAGCATGAAAAACCAGCAGAATGAGATAAAAACTCTGAGATCGATGATTTCATGGATGGTGACTTCGGTGAGTTTGAAGACGTAATCACTGCTGAGGATACCTATTAGACTCCTTCTACTTGTTGTAAAGTGATTATTCTTATTTACCAACTGAATGATAAACATGTCAAACAACTGTTATATACTTTATCCATTTTATCTAGTATGATTATCTTGTTGAAAACGTAAAAATATTTTAACAACTATTGTAAACCTTTAACATATTATACTTTATTAATTATAAACAAATTACGTTTAACAAAAGTAAAAGCTTAATCGGCGAAATGGAAAACTGAGTAGCAATGCTCAAAATGAAATTCAAATAAATGTGGTCAGGCAAAAGACTAAAAAAATCCCTACCAAGACGGAAATAAAAAAATGTATCAAAGATAGAAGGCCCTGGTCAACAGGGATTTCAACTGGTAGGAAAAACTGTAGCATAATCAAAAACATTTTCACAAGGTCTTGCTGATAAAAATTATGTTGTTTGTAGGAGCAAAGCAGTTTCTGGCAGGTCTGTGCAAAGTATCAACTGATTAAAAAAAACATTTACACAACCATTATATGACAAAAAAAAAATAAATTTGCACAACCATTACATGACAAGTCTGACGATAACCAACATGGTTTGTTGGCAGGTCTGTTTATTTCACCAAAAATCTGCTCCTACTATACTACTTATATTGGTCTCCGTTGCAGCCTGCGTAGTGGCATAAAGTTTTTTGCTATTACCGAAATTAAACTGGCAATGATGACTAGGGTGAAATTAACATGAATCAAGCTGGGAAATATGTTATTAAAATTTTTGAAACCAGTCACCACAGCAAAATGTTGAGCTAACTTTAGTAATGATAAGATTTGAATTGAAGTAGCAATGTCATTTTTTCTGTGAAGTAGAAAGGTATGAAAATAATGTTTGCGATTATTTGTATGCATAAATAATCTAAACTAAATCACCTGCTAGACACCTTCAACAATACTTTAAAATCAAAAAACTTTGCTGTTAGCAATGAATGTGATTGAAAATGATTGCCTAGTGACTGTTAAAATAAGATCTACTAGCTTATAAGGTAATTCTCATCAATATTGTTGATTTAAGGTTCAATGAAAAATAATTGAGTGATAAATCAACTGATAGAAATGTTTGGACATTGACTTTGGTGAATGCAAAGGAGTGGGCACAATTATTGATTTATGTTAAAACTGTCCCACTGCATGTTTTAAAACTACATTCATAATTCATAATACTATTTTAAACATTAATATACCAACTCTCATATATCATGTGTTTTACCAATTATATGCATTATAATTGAATAGACTCCATACCAACATCTAGGGATTAAAATAACACTTAACAGAGCAAAAAGTACCAAATAGTGAACCAAAAAAATGCCTACCAAACTGCGTGCCAACTAGTGTATAAACTGCAGTTAAACTAGGATCTAAAGTAAACCACAGCGGTCTAAATTGTCGATCAGCAAAATTGGTATCTAACCAACAAAGTAGAGGTGTGCCAGGAAAGGAGATGAAAAATACCAAGAGGCTAGGTGTCAACAAGGTTCAAGATTGAGGCAAGATCTGTGACATAAACCTCGAAATAGGCACAGCTGTGGAACAGCTGCAAGAATTTAACGTAAGTACATAAAGTGGCACAGCGGGATCAAAAAATTGCCAAGAGGCAAAAAGTCTAACTGATCTTGAAAAATTAGGCGCACCCGTGTACACATCCGCACATACATTACTATCACTAACTTTTTGTTAATTTTATACCAATCTATAACTAACATATTACTAGCCGATGGTTAATTTTTCATCGTTTTACTTACATTGCAAAACTATACATCTACTTGATTGGATGAAATATTTGTGCAAAAACACACCAATCGGTTGATCCTTGTATCAGCCACAGATGAAATTAAGCTCGTGTAGTTGTAATTACAGATTGCATTAACTTCATTCAACTGCTTCAAATTGTTAACACTTCAGTCACATGAGAAAGGTATTTGAAAATTTGAATAAGGAAGACAAAATCAGAGAAAATACCGAAAATACAACAGAGGAGTAACAAAAAAGTTGGTGAAAAAAATCTCAAACTTATCAAAACTGGCTGCAAGCATATTCAAAAACACATTTAACACATCCTAATTCAGAGGTTACGTACCGCCATCAGTAATTGTGTGCTGATGTAGTTAAGCAACCAGTGCTACAAAATTGATTTACTATAATCCTACGGCAGAAAATTGTGAGGGTATTAGGGCAATTTACGGAGGTGTAACATATGTGAAGCATAATAAATGTGTCAGTTCAAATAACTGTAAGCAGATGCATTCCTACAATATAATTTTGTTGGACAAACAAAAACGTGTCAAGTTTTTCTGATTTCATATCACCAAAAAAGCATCTTGTTGGAAAATAATGTCTTCTGCAACAAAACATATTGAAACAAGCATCCCAGACCAGATTATTTTTAAACACCCTTGGTTTTTCTGGTGTTGGCACACTGTATGATTGAAACTTGAAAAATCGATGTCACTACTCTTCTACCTATTTATTTTAAAAAAGTCTATTAATCCAATATACAGTTTTATCTTGACACAAAATTCATCGCTAATACAAGCAATGGTTTATTATTTTCATTTTTATAGCCACAATTATCATGTTAGTCCTTAACAAAAAGCAATGAAAAAAAATGGAAATTTAAACGCTATGTTGATAATTCCAAAACCTTTGGCACACGGAACAAACAAAATGTTTTTAAACAAGTGTTACTATTTTGAAAACAACTTCCTCAGGCCCCGTTTACACTGGTGAGCACTATAGCAAAGATGGGCACTCCGTACAAATGTGAATACCGAAGTTCGCAGCGAAAACGCCCGCTGTTTAAATAGGTTCGCACCAATACCAGTTCCGTATCGACTCAAAACTGAAACAGGGCCATAGTTGTTTTAAGTTAGATACGTAACTGATGCGTATATAAACGATCGTCTAAACAGATACTTCGGTGCGGACCAGTACCGAACCGTAGCCGTTACCAATTTTTGATGGTGTTTTGGACATACTAGTGTAAACCAAGCCTTAACGTTGTAAAATGCACGAAGATATGGAGTTTGTTAAATTAGACTGTTTGCATTGTTATCTGTGATCAAGTTAAAAAGTTGTCTTTGCCAAAATTCAAGTTTCACAATTAGCAAATTTGATAAGTCAAGGTGCTTGAGCCCTCAGTTCATCACAGTAGTCGCAGCAAACATTGTACCAGGCAGAGTCGTCACACTGAGTTGAGTCACCTTGAATACCATTCTCACACAAAATTATGGAGAAAAGATTTCCAGTACACAATGCAGTAGTTGTGGTGGTGCTGTTAACCGTTGTAGTTGAAATGGTGGTGGTAGTGGGTAAAGGAGGCTCAGTTGTTGTGACAGTGGAACTGCCTACAAAAACAGCTCAAGTTATTGCTTGCTTTAGTGTAGGAACAACTATAGATATGGGCTGAAATATGATGACAAAGAAAACGTCATAGTAGCTGACAGAGCTGCCAAATCCTCACAGAATATACAACATGCATTGCTAATTGCCTCTTTTGTGCTTTAAGAGAAAATCTTTTGACATGATCTTCACAAAAGTTGGATTTTAGTATGCTTAAAAAATAAAAAACAATTAATATCATCATCGATTCGATAATGATATTCTAAGAATAGTAAATGATGATACATTTATGATTAATGGAACTTCGCAATTAGGTTTATCAAGAAAATAAATTGATTCACAGAGAAATTTTTCAAATTTGTAACCAAATATTTTAAGTATAGGCTAGAATTATTTACATTATTAGTGGTATAATAGGAGCAGATCAGCACTCATATTATTGATACGAGTGTTAAATTATCATGTTTTTGGTGAAGTATTCTAGTAAAAGCTTGGGTGGTTTCTAATAGGAATGCATAGTAGAAAAAAGTAGTTTGGTGTCTAACTAACCCAGGAGGGATGGGGGGGGGGGGGAGGGGTAGTAATTATAGAAGCAAAGATTTGATAATGAAAAAATAGTCAAGAAACCAGAGATTATTTAAATTCAAGTCTTAAGTTATAGTGTGGTAAATTTTGGTGGAAGTTGATAGTAAACAGGTTGTTTACTATACACCCTTTGCAAACAATGCGCTAGACTTTAGCCTACAGCGTTTGGCCAACTGCTGATTTGGTGAGAAGTCATACTGTGCCGGTGGCATAGTGTGCAGGGCCGGTAGTGACCCATGCAGGGCCGGTATTGACCTCTTACCGACCCGGGATAGCTATACTGGGCCGGCACAAGATGGCCAACATAGCAGAGGAACCTCAAACCTATCCAAGGACTTAGTCAAGGTCAGGGACCAGAAGTACCCTTCCTCGGATTACCGGACACGTGGACGACACTCTAGCTATAGCCTGGGAGCCCTGTAGGACTTCTGATTGGACCATGGAGATGAGACTCCGCCCTTAGCCACTTGGCGCCTTTATTATTTAATCTATTTACATTACCTGATTGGATAACTGTTTATATACTTGTTTGCATTGGCTGAATCACTTACTGTACTATTAACCTTATATGAATTATGCTAATGATTTCCTGTGAGTCCTCCTATAAAAGGAGAGACTTTTCATTCACTCTTTGCATTCATTCTCATGTCTTGCCACAAATATCTTAGAGGAATAATTACCCTTTAGGACTTTGTCTAATGAGAATACAGCCATTATACAAGCACTACTCCGTATTGTTTGTGTGAGCCATGGGCTCTTGCTATACCGGGTAATTCGGTTGCCTGATCCACAGTTGTCACTGTTGAGCAGTACAGTGTCCCCTCTGGAGAGAGGTATAATACTTGAGCTTAGTGGATGTCGGTGGTTACCAGACCGAAATCCATTACAATATAAGAGGCGTAAGAAAAAGGGCACAGCAAGAGACCAGCAGCAAATTAGATAAGTCAATAAGCTGAATATTCTGCCTAAACCTTTATAGAATACTTTTCTTATGAATTTTTAAAA
Organism: Cryptosula pallasiana; assembly: GCA_945261195.1. Lineage (NCBI taxonomy): Eukaryota > Metazoa > Bryozoa > Gymnolaemata > Cheilostomatida > Cryptosulidae > Cryptosula > Cryptosula pallasiana. The sequence continues at coordinate 6,931,201 of OX183132.1, read as the reverse complement.
GACTGAATCAAAGCAAAAAATACAATACATACTTGTGGTTCTAGTAGTGGTGGAAACAGTTGTTGTATCAGCAAGAGTGACGAAAACTGTGGGAGTGGTGGTGGGAGTAGTAGTGGTGGTATTAGAGGTTGCAGTAATGGAGGCAGAAGTAGTAGCAGTAGCAGTTGCATCCACCACTGGGGAAGTGCTAACAGCCAAAATAGTTCTGGCACTGTTGGTTTCTACAGTAAAATCAAACCATAGCAAGTTAAAGATATTCAGTCTTCAACTAAAATATGGTAGAGCGGAGTTCTACACTAATGGAAAAAACTATGGTTTCATAATTAAAGAAAAATCTCTCTCAATAAACCGATAGGTGTAAGAGTTTTCCATGAACAGCAGGGAGTGAATAGAACTCCTAATCCTTAATAACTAAAAAATAAAACTTTATTTTTGAACATGATTATTGTCTACCAGGGAGATTTTTAAAACTAAATTGGGTTCATTCAGCTTTCTTCCAATTATCATTATTTACTTGAAGCCAACAGCATAGATGAAATCTTATTGCTAGTTCATTTGAATACTTAAACTGTTTCGTTTTGGCGATTTTTAGCGACATCGTTAAGTAAACATGCTTATTAAACCATTAAAACTGCTTGATAAGAAATTAACTTAGAAATTATTTGCATTCACTAAACTAAACTCATGCAAAACATACAAAGATAGAATTATATGTGTGTTTATCGAAAGTGTTTTATTCAGTAAAGAAGCTGAACAAGTTTGAACAGTAACTCAAGGATTTCTGCAACTTACAATGAGTAAAGCGTTAAGAAATTTTGTTGTATTTACAAAAAATGTCTTCAATTCATACAGCTGTTGCAACAGGGACCTGAGAAATTTTAACCCACAGCTTTTGATACTAAAAGATAATTGAAATTTGTTGCAGCCAACAACAATTTGTTTGTTGTAATCGTTTAGAGTTTACTATTAATTTTAGTTTAATATATACGTTTTAGCTCAATACTAATTGTAAGTAAAATAAAGCTTGTGTAATTCAACCGTGTATAATTCTATATCTTGATTAGTTCAATCTAACAATCAATAATGACCCTACTATCAGCTATTAAAAATACCTTTGATATAGCTATAATTAATGCAATTTAAAAAGTTGCAGTTTTTTATACCGAAATAGGCCAGTGACTGGTTTGGTTACAAAAGGATCGGATAATGCTTCATTCTAAAGTTGCTGTTTTATATTAAATTTGAGTAAAAGCATAGAAGTGATACTACAATTTTTTGAACATCTAACTTATTTTTTTTTCGAAACCTGAATCAAAACTGCTAAGGAACAAAAGTCTGACAATCTTTTCAAGTCAGGCAAGTGTTTTCAATCAGTTACCCTAGAAGTAATTGAAATAAATGAAGATTTTGGATATATACGTAATAACTATACAACTACAACTTTAGTTTTCCGATAGCGGAAAGAGAAACTCTTTTAACCCGCTGTGACAATTGCAGCAGAAGAAAACATGTGTCTATTTAGAATTCTCACTAAATTGAGATGAATATTTATTAAGAATAGTTTATGAATGTTTTGAGACGTGGTAGAAAACCATTTAATTAAATGCATTTTATCAAATACTCCATTGTACCTATTAGGTATTTATTTGCAACAAAGACTCCAGGAGAGTAAAACTGTGTAATTCATAATTCTCCATAGTTTTATGTTAGTTTTGGCCATTCAACTTTTAACATTGAATAATACAAAAGTCATTGTAGTATTGTGGAAGATTTTAATGATAACAAGGTATGATATTCCATTTGTTCCTGATCCCTCATACCCCCTCGGCTACCCCATCCTTATCACAGTAGCAGTACCACCATCCCTTACCAGAATCAACCAAGAAACAAAACAATTAATTTTCTTAAAAAGTCTTGAAAATGGTCAATATGCAAACTGCAAAAAATTGGCTGGGTTTTCGAAATTCGTTCACCCTTGTTGGAAAAAGTAAAGTTGCATATCAAATTAAAGCTCACATTCTACTGTTTTAGAAAATGTTGGCTGTACTTTTTTCGCATTAGCTGGTGATCCTTTCCCAGGGGGCATAGAGTAAAAAAATTTGCCAACAAGAGTAAAAATGTCAACTTGCTATTTCTTGAACCAACACAACCCAAATGGTATAATAAGCTAATAACTCTATCAGATAGCATCCAAGAGGCTACCTAAAGCAGCCCAGCTGTAAAAACTATCTTGTGCACATTTTTACTTCCTGTCACAGCAAGTGCAACTTTCAAAACCACTGATTATATGAGAACCACTGATTTTTGTTTGAGCAGATTTTTTTAAACATGCTAGCAATCATCACAAAAAATATATTACATCTTTCACAACATTTTTTTAGCCTCAACTTAAACTTTCATAAAAATAAATTTGACCACTTGCGAAGTCTTGTTTTTGGAGTTGCTCCCAATTTCAAACCATAAGGCGATTTTTCATAAAAATATAAAACTAAAATTGCTGGTATTCAGATTCTATAAATAAAAAATTTGATTTGTACTGAATTTTGATTGTTTAAATCAGTTTTTAACTGGAAAATTGAAATTTTAAAACCAAAGTTTTGTCTCATGATAAAGTTTTGCAAATTGCATTTAAACACAGTTTTTTTCAATAGCCAAACAATAATACTATTTTTCTGGAAATCTTCTTTGGCAGTAAAGCATCTCACTCACATTAAAACAACATAACCAACTAATTGAGATGGTGGTAATTTTTTATTGTAACGCGTAAATTGTGTTACAAACTTTATTAACTACATGTGAATACCGACTCAAATAATGGTGTGCGGTCTATGATTTATTATCTGCATGTGAGGTTTCCAACTGTGTGTTTTTTTTACAATCATATAATTAGTAAGGTAAATTTCAACATCACATGCACACAAAAATGCAGCGTGTGGGCTCAAGACTACGCAATCTGAACTACTTTGTTTTAATAATATTTTGAAAAGTGAAACAACCTGTTAGTCCACCATCAACAGTGGACAAGTTATACATGGCTGCTATACTAGTATAATTGAATTGTGTGTTGAGCCCCAAACGAATGGCAGTAAAACTGGGTTTCCCCAAACACATACTGGCTACACCGGCATGTGTGTTTGTGTGCTTTCAAGATAGCACATTAAAAAGGAGTTATTGCATAGGTGAAGATTTTACAGATATAGATGACTTGTACAAGCTGATGTATCAGAAAGAAGTAAATGCTGAAAAGCCCTTGCTTATTATTAGCGAATGACTGTTTATTATATCGAACTCATTCATTCGCATATTTTATATGTGAATATAGCATGTATTGTTATCGCAGTTAGTTGGTGTTTGGTTCTGCCACTATCCATTCAAGTATAGCATGACAGCTCAGAGTCTTCACTCAGAGGTCTTCACTCATGCTGTGTTGGAATTATATTATCATTTATTGATTACTGTCTGTGCAAATATAATTATATTTTTGTGAGACCTACACATTGCTTGTCATTGTGGGTGGGTGAAATTTTAATTTATCGAACCGTAGTGTAAAATCTGGCACAATTCTATTTTCATTGCTTACGGCACTTGCTAGTAGTTGAAAACAAGGGTGGATACGTTTTTGCAAAAGTTACTCTCTAATAGTGTTTGCTAAATGAAGCCAGCGAAACCCTTTATATTGGTAGCAGCGGTAGAAGTGTACAGCCAATCCAATACATTTAGAAGACGCCAGCCCCTACCAACCCATCAGTACTTTCTGCTTACATCCCTTACCCTAATTAATCCCTCCACAGTACTGACACTCTTACTCCATCTCTGATCATTATACAGCAGATCCTGGCCTGTTTTGACCAGCATACAGCCAGCTCCTGTCCTGTATTTGCTTCTCTAATCAATATGCAGCCTTTCTGAACCCTGTCATCATTCTACAGCTCTCCTGATGGTTAGTAAAAGGGTCAGAAATGGTGGGAGGATGTTTGCTGGCAAGATAGAAGCAGCAGTTCTACATAGAGTGACACAGACACTCCAAAAAGTCTTGCAACCCTTTCAATTGGCCCTCACACAGAACTTCAAGCCTCTCAAGTTCATCATTATTTGTGATGTAGAGCACTTCATAGTTTGTTTCCTTGAGATATCAGAAGCCAATGACTGGGAGATCAGGCTACACTTATCCATCTCAAAGAAGCACTTTGTAGTAAAGCTATGTAGTACAAAAAACCTAAAATTCTTCAAAGAACCTTCACAGCCTTTTGTGCCCATTTATGTTTGACGCACCATCAAGCTGTGCAGCACATTGCTCACTTCCAGAAGGAACAGAAGACTTCATTACTAGAGCAGGCTAATGAAGTGAACAAACTCATCTGGATTGTCTACAATGACGGACCTCTCCCTCACACATTAAACGAATGGCCTTAGAAACAATTACCTCCGCTCTGGGTCCCATCTTTTTTTAGCACCATTTGCTTGCTGTGAACCCTTAGAGTTTAGAAGACCCAGTCAAGGCCAAAGGCAGGTTCTTGCAGATCAAAACCTTTCCTGAAAATAAATCTCAAGTCTGAATGGTTGATGAAGATCAGAGAGAGTAACCCAAATCTCTTTCTGACTCATTAACTTCTGCTCCAGGTTTTTCCCATGCTATCGCACCCTCAACCGATTCTTCCTTAGCATGGTTACTCCAATGCCCTGACCTCTTCCACTAATACAGACTGTCTGAAAGTTGGATGAAAAGGTCCTGCAGACTAGATACAGCCAAAAGGTAAGTACAACCAATTCAGCTAGCCCCCTCATTGGACAGATTCCCTCAGTTATGCAAAGGCCTTCGCCCAATGTTGGGAGCATAGCCAAGTCAGACACTACCAAAAAGCTGCTCCTTCAGACCAAAGCCTGCATCCCAATCTAATCCAACCCAATCCCAGTTTCGAGAAATGACTAACCACAACAGTTGCTGCCTCAATTAACTGGATATGGGCACTACAGAGGAGAGCAAAACAAATGGCATGACTGAGAAAACATAACATAGTGCCAATTAAGCTACTATGACAGAAAAGGACTACCATTTTTCCCTACAACACCCGTAACCAGTTGCGAGTTCGGAAGTACAAAACCCAGTACCAAGCCAGCTTTGCTGTCAGTAGAATATTGATTCTTCCCCTATATTGTGGCAGGCCCCTGACCCAATTGGTGAGCAGTTCTACAACAAAAAGACAGACGGTTGAGGCAGAAAACTCAGCTTTTTCATTTCATTCTCTGGTGGAGCTTCCACCATTAGGCCTATGAAGGACTGGAGTCCTATCTCTACAAAAGCCAGTGGCATATTACCTTGGAAATAAGTTACCGCCCGATTTATAAACACTTATTCAATGTGTCCAAAGTGCATCTCACTACATTTCAGAACATAAAGTTGGCTACCAAACCGGCGAAAGTCTTGCCCCTTGCCTCTGCAAAGAGACCCTATAAGATGAGTTGTTTTTTACTCAGGAAGATGGAGGAAGAGTCTATAGTCCTGTTAGTTGACACAGGTTGCACTACTAACTTGCTGAGCCAGTGAGTATTCAACCAACTACTACTGAGAAACATTAAGCAGCAGTTAAAGGAAAGCATGAGCCACAGGCTGATAGCGCTAAGATTTTCTTTTATGGCACTCTAGGGACTACTTTCCAAATAGAAACATCAAGGCCACAACAGTATAGTTAGTGAGCCACATAAGTGAGGATGTCGAAATTGGCATGCCCTTTCTCATCGGCAACCACTGTTGTATGGACTTCTACTTCTCTGACATAATAGTAAAAGGAGAGAGAACGAGGTATACTGATCAGCAAGATAGGCTGCCAGTGAAGAGAATCCATACCCCCGTGATGATTACCAATTCCCATACACTGAGTCCTATATCCTGTAGGAAAGTAATACACAGGACTGCCTCCGGTCCAAGCAAGCAAATAAAAGCAAGGAAGTTGCCATACCATTTATAGATCATCAATACAACATTTCTTGAGAACTGTTTAAATGCTCTACAACACATGGTATAACCAATTGCAGTCAATAAATGATTTTTTAAGCAATTACTTCTAGATGTGGTTACTAATAGTGTTATTCAATCATTCACTTGTGTGACTTGCCATAACACTATCAGCTGAGAAGCTTCAGCACTCGATCTTGCCGTACTTTCTTTTTCACTTACGTTGTGGGTGAGGCTCATACAGCTCAGGGGAATAGCATCACAAAAGTGTACTACATCAGTTTTAGTCATTAATTCAGAACTAAATAATTGCAAGCGTTTCATTTGCAAAATCCAAAATTGCAAAAATTTGACCAAATAAGGTACAATAACATAACTATGCACCCGTGATCTGAGAGTGAGCAATAGTGTACTCTTTTGTGCAAAACACAGATTACACTCGCCTTTATAAGCAATGGTCAGTAAGATGCCAACTGTGTGGAAGCAGACAACCTCTTTTGATGTACTCTGGTCTGCACAGCATTATCTGCATTTTATGAGCAAGCCACTAAAGCACTGGTTGGAAGCTAATTGGGGGTTTTTACTCTGGGATGGTATAGCTCACTGATGCGGCTTCTCTATGCAGGTAGCAATATGGCAGGTTAAAATTGTTGAAGGATATATAACAATGGATTTTATCAAAATTGAATACATTTGATGAAAAGTAGCAAAAACAAAATCTGTTGATATTTTTTGGAATTTTACTTGTCAATTACTATGTAGAAAACTTGCAAGATAATTTGGACTTTCAACATAATTTAACTTAGTATTTTTCATCTAATCTGAGAGACTTATTGGCCAATATTTGCCTGTGATGCTCCTCTGCCAAAAACTACAACATTATTTAATTTTCGATTATTTAATGAATTGTTATTCCGATTGAATACACCGATTTGGCAATAAAGTCTTAAAAGACCAAATTTGGGTTTTGCAATTTCAATTTTTCAACTTAAAACCAACTTAGGCGAAATTCAAGTCTAAGTCAAACTTTTTGTTTGTAGAACCGGAATAGTAACAATATTAAGCTTACATAATTACAAAAACATCTTACAGTTCAAAGTTGGGGACAACTCCAAATACAAGGCTTAGCAATAAAACACCCGTCAGCTCACAGAAATTTGTCGAACTTCTATGAACCCTTTGTGGAGACTGTTGCGAAAGATCTTATATTTCTTGTGACGATTGCATATATGTTTAAAAATATCTGCTCTAACCAAAGTTAGAATTAATGGTTTTTGGAGTTGCCAGTGATGTGACAGGAGGTTAAAGATGTACAAAATAATTTTTAAGGCTGGGCAGCTTTTAGGTAGCCCTTGGATGTTATCTCATAGAGTTAATAGCTTATTAGATAATTTGAGGTGAGTTGGTACATGAAACAGAAAGTTGACGTTTTTACCCATTTTTCCAATTTTTTTTCACCCCTGGAAAAGAATTGCCCACCGATGTGAAACGAATACAACAAAGATTTTATCCCTCAGTTGAGTGTGAACTGTGTGTATAACTTTTCCAGCAAGGGTAAATGAAAATCCAAAATTTGGATTGTGCAAACAGAGTAAAATTCCTTAATATTTTGCCAAATTTTTCAGATTTCTGTACACCATTTATAGGAGCTACCTTGGCTCAGAATAGTTATGGTTTGGGGCAACCAAGACCAGGTATAGGCTTCTGGGGTCTGCATATATAACCGTAAAGTGGCTATATCGAGTCAAATATGTAAGTCCTCCCCCAAACTACTTTGGTGCTGGGCAATTGGGGTATCAACTAGCGGACAAATAAAGAATCAAAACTAAAAGATAAGTTGAACGACTTCAGACAAAGTAGCTCCTACATGTACCACCGTATATAGACTTGGGACTTGATTTTCATGTGATTGGTCATAGTGTGGACAGAAAGAAACTGTATCATGTGCTTGACGTTCATCGGATGTGTTTATTTACCATAGATTGTTGTGCCATATTATTTGTGAACTGCGGTGTTATTATATGTGCTTGGGCCATAATTCATAAGGAGATTGATACTCCCATCGGCCTCCTATAAACATAGCAGACCTTGTTTGTTCAGGACAGAAGTTAGTGTGCTCTTGGATTGTACTCTTAATAATTAGTGTTGCCAAATATCCATCAGCAACTCTCATGTTACCATGCTGTGTAACAATAACCCCATCAACGATAGTTTGTGTTACATTACACAGTTAATTATGGTGCAATACAATTGAAGCGATTAACTTTTTGCTGCGGACAGTTTATTGTTATAGTAATACAAAAACAAAAAATAGTAGCGTTGGAGCAAAGAATTTGAACCCTTTTGGTTGATACTAAGTTTATTTATTATTAATCACTATTATCATCCCTATCATTTATTGAATGCGAACCAACTAGTGTGCTAAAAATATCCATTGTCATCATACAGCATTCCTTGCCAGCAAATAACTTGATTAGTTTTTCTTTTCATATTTACTCTTATACAGTGTAAAAAACAAATAATTGAGTGGCATTACACAGCACCTTGACTGCAGCTGCTTCTATAGGTGTGGCTTAACCACCTCAAATGAGAGGTAATAAAATTTTCAGTTATGGAACCTCATGCCATTGTTGGTAATCATTGTTAATATCAAACCACAAAAATTTAGAATTATTTTATTGTGATATGGAAACTTAGTTCTCATATAACATTGAATAATTTTTGCCTGAATTGAGGACTTTTCCATTTGGTATTTTTCTTGGAGTAGTCCTCATGAAGTATTGCTAGGTAGCCAAACACAAGTGGTGTTTGTTCTTACAGTTATAGTTGTGTCCACAGTAGGTGTAAGAAAAGAATACGGTATGAATCACAGATTTTACCACACAAACATTATAAATTTTAACAATAAAATTAAACATGATACCAAGCTTAACATTAATAGTTACAATAATAACATTAATAACTGATTTTTCTGAAAGTCTGAAATTTTATTTTTCACAGCTAAAAATGTTTGTTTACTTGGTCATAAATCATTATCGTTTAAGATTTAAAAAGTATGCTACTAAAGACTCACGGCCATCAGATAAATATGGGATGCATTATGGTAGATTTTGGTGTAAAGTGTTTGTGGAAACCTTTATTAACCCTTGGGGCATCATAGGCATGCATACAAGAGGGACTGTCATGCACTCCTAACACTGAGAGGCAGTGCTAGGCTGGTAGCACATCCGGAAGGGCCGGAAGTGATCCCTGCTGTGCCGGTAGGGTCTATACTGGGCAGGCACAAAATGGCTGCCATAGAGAAGCAATCTGGAAATAGTGGAGAGTCTTCATCAGTTCTGAAATCATGAGTACCCTTCCTCAGACAAAAGATATATCAACACCAGGCTAGGTATGGCCTCATGACCATTAGGGAACTCTTGATTGGACAATGGAGAAACAACTCCGCCTTTTAGCCAATTGGTGCCACATACCTTTAACCTTTCGTTGTATCGCTATTTGTCAACAATTTATATCTGCATTCGTATTGGACAGTTTACTTCCTGTCAATGTATCGTTATATGATTATGCAAATAATATCCCGTGATCCAGCTATTATAAAGGATTAGTGGTATTTCGATAGGAGCAAGATCAAAATATGCTACAGTATAGTGATGAAAATGAGCCCTGCATATAAATTAACTTTATATTCTACTACATAATCATTACGAAAGAAGGCTACAGTAATTCACAAGCAGGGCGCATCTACATCAATTAATCTTGGCAAACTCAAATAAATCTATAATTCAAAACTATGGTTTGGCAACAAAGGAATTATGAGAATATTAACTTTTTCCAACCTCGAAGTCAAATTTTTTTGCGAAAAAAACTGCAAAAGCTATTTTATTTCATTGAGCCTTCTCAATAAGACCACTTTGGACATACAAGCAACTAAAAATGTCTCAAATTAGGATAATAGTTGAGCTAGTAGAGATTCCTGATGATATTTCATATGATTAGTGCTTTTAGTATTATCAGCCGAGGAAGATAACTTTTACAGGGCCTATTATTTAATTTTGACAACTTTTTCCAACAAAGATAAATTACCTGTGACAGACGGTGTTGAAAGCACTTCTCTTTCTCTCTGTTGTCTGATGGAGACACCAAGGGCTGCGGAAGACATGGCTATGCTGGTCACTAGGAATGCTCCAATTAACACCACAACGACTAGTTGCTTAGTCTGTGTAGCGCCAGAAAGTACATTGCTGTTAGTTGCAGCCGTGGCACCGTCAGCAGCAGCTTCTAGATCATTGTGTGCTACAGACATCGCTGTCAGTAACGAAATGCACAACCAAGTAAAACCTGCTTAATTTTTCGCAGCTACACTGATTGGATCAGTTACAATAATATAGTTCTTTGCTATTTTAGGAGTCAAGTGAATAATGCTACCCCTCCTAGAGAACAATGCAATGCAAAGTTCTTACTATACAAACTGAAATAATTAGCAAACAGTCAACTTTGAGTACGAATGTTAGTACTCAGTTTTTTAGAGTCTTGAGTACGTGACTCTGTAAGCAAACATGTTTTGTACACTTATTCAGCATTTATATGGTTCCTAAGCTACCTTTATGTCTTAGTCCTTTTATACTTGTTCCTTCGCCAGCGGCTAGCATAATAAAAATAAAATATGTTTCATTCAAATGCAAATATAGCTGCTTGCGCTAAAGTAAACATAGACAATAAACGGGTAAACATCACAACAACGTATAAGACTTCATTTTTTTTGCACTTAGCTTCACTGTTTATAAGTACACTGCAACTTCATATATCAATTCATTTAGATAACTCTACCAAATTGGCTTACAACTAGATTTATCTTTGTTGTTACAACATTCACTTTTTCTTTTTTCTGTTCTCTCCAGTTGTTAAAGAACTCTTACACTAACTAACAATGCGTACATTAAATTGCACATACAAGTGCTTACAGCGTTGATGCAATGGTTACTATTGCATCAACGATTTAAGCACATATTTGTGCTTGTGTGTAGTAGTATTACAGGAGCAAATGTATATAAAAATGTGAAACTATGGAGTGTAAAAATGGTGAAAAATAGAAAAGCAAAAATCATGAATGTATAATAAGAGCTCTGAAATTTGAACCTACAGTAAGAAAAACATGAGAAAAATTAAAAATGATATAGGAGCAGACCTTCGTAAGAAAATGTTAATTCTTTAGAATGTTTAAAAACTAGTTATGTATATGTCAGTGAGTTGTGTTTAAAAATTGTCAAATGGAAAAAAATTGAGCTTTATAGAAAATAAATGCGAAAATCTTCTGAAAATTTTAAAGCAGTATATATTCTGGTTGTTTGTTATGTAAAAAAGTGACAGTGTAAAAGTTATAGATTGTTTGGAAAGCGCCTTGCCAGTTAGGTTCGTTGAATTAATATTGTGTGTGATGGTAATTTGAATGTGATTTAGATTATTATTTAAATATTCTAAGCCTAGTTTGTTTCCTCATTATTCAGGTCGCAGTCAAAATGAGTGGTTTGTTTTACAATGACTTATTGAGTTCAAACCCGGTTAATACATCTGTTTTAATAGCTGAATGTAATTTACTTGATTACAATAGATATAATAGGGATATAATAAATATTTTTTTCGTGTATAAGAGAAAAAATAGAATATAGACAGTAGCATTTATGTTAGACATGGTATATAACGGATAATAGTTAGGTATATAACCGGTGAACTATAAAGTAGAATGTTTCTGATTATGATAAAGTTTAGATTAGTGTCAGAACATAAATGTTTTCGAATTATCAAGACGTGATAGAAATGATAAAGCTAATTCTAGGAATGATTTCCTGTGTAGTGAGAAGAGTTTAATGCCAATAGTGAACGCTCTTTTCAAACATCAGCATTATTGGTCATATACTCTTACATCTGAAGTAAAAAGTATACACTGCAAACAAATGATATTATCAATTAGTAGAGATGATTTTGATTACTTCAAGATAAAAAGAATTGAAACCACTTACCGAATTGCAACAGCTATCCTCAAATTTTTGTCTATTGTTTTCAGTTTGTTGTTGATGAGTGCCTTACCATTGTGTAGAACTGAAAAGTATTGGTGTCATTGTTAGTGTGCTGTTTTTGAGGAGTTCCAATGCTTCAAAGTATTCAAATCCCCTGAAGCTTTTGGCCTATTTCGTTTATTCACAATCTCGTCCAAAGCTTTCAATGGCAAAGTACTGGGATATCATGCTGAGTATTGGGGAATATGTTGATGGTTAGATTTCATAGAAGAATATTGCCTGTTTTAATCCTTTTTAAATCCAAAGCGTTTTCCTATGGAATGTACAAACTTTCCTTCATCAATCCATTCTGTTGTGTGCATCTGCAGCTTACCAACAATCCATTGGTCACAAGTTTTCAATTTATTAAAGTGTCACTCTCTACAACTTTTGTATTTCTCAAAACACATCACCCTTCAAATCAAAAAATATCCAAAAGTTGCAAAGCAAAGTATCACTAGTAATTGGTCATGGCTTTTGCTTCATAATAAGCCAGCTGCCTTTTTTTGGATCTCTATAGTTGTATCATCAGAAAGCATAACTAAATGAAGACGAGGTTGTTGTTGTTCATCTAATCCCAAGTAGATCACTTGCTTTGGCACATCGGTTTGGATATTTAATTTTTTCACTTGACTCTTTCTCTGGCTCCATGTTTTTCCATATGTTTTTACCACATAGTTGATGATAGAAAAATCTTGATAGGCTTTGTCAAACCATTACCTCCAAAACTATGGCTGCTCGATTCAAATGAAGCAGTTGAAACATTTCAATCACCATTCTTTGTTCAGTTGGCAAGAGCTTAGCAGACTGGTAGCTTGTTTTGCTAAAAAACTAACATCTACTTGAAAAGGACCTTCTAGAGTAAAGCTATGTGTGTTTGGCTTCTCACTGTGAAACCTTTTTGTCATTGTTTTCATTCAGCTTAAAGGCTCCTCAAGTGGGCCGCTTTCTTTTTCATTTAGAAGTTTCTCACATTTTAGAAGTTTGATTGGGTCGTTATCAGCAGCGCTCTTCATTGCATGCAAGATGATAATGATCTAAAGTAGCAGTCGAATTGAATTGGACTCATTAAAATTAGTAATAAAACCATCTAAAAAAAAATAATTAGTAAAATCTGGTTGACTCTAATAAAACATGCGACTATCAATGCAAAAGTTTTGCAGTATTGGAAGCAATCCTCATACATGTAGATTCTAAAAAATTCTTGATTTGTAATGCAATGTACATTATGTTTGACAAGAAAGAATAATAAGTAGAATATAGTTGTATCTTTGGAAAAATCTGTGTTTACCAAGGCAAAGACTTAACAGTCTTGAGAACAACGCTCTTAGCATTTAAAAGATTCTAATCTTTAGCCTGAGTAGCATCCACACCTCCCCAGACCAATCATCATTAAGTACTGAGTAATCCTTATACTAAGGTTACAGAAGACTGTGGATTGTGTAGATGAGTCAAGCCGCACCCCACAGTCAGGACAGTGGACACAGAAAACAACTCCACCAGCTATTGCCCTGGCCATGAGTTATTCACATTAAACATTATCATCGGAATCATTTTGATTTTCGTTCATAACTCATCAATATAACTTGTACTTCTAGAAAGTGCTATCATTTGGTTAACCATTATTTATTGTATGTGGTTTAACATACATTATTTAGGACCAATGTTTCCTGCGATAGAGTCTATAAAGTGAAGAGTTTAGTATATACACAACTTCCTGTACTACTCTGTGCTCTGCACTAGTTGGTTGTACTTATAAAGCAATAATGTTGTCTTAAGTGGAACATAGGCTATTGAGCCTGAGCTTGAGACTTATAACAGTTAAGAAGTTGAGTAGCAGCTTTTTGATAAGTTTTTGATGCTACTCTGACCCTGCGTCAGTTTTGGAGAGAGAAGGTTTAGTCAGTGCAGAGGGACCTGCTGGCTAGTTGTTGAGCTTGCAATTGACGAAGGGGGTGTTTATCGATTGAGGTTGAACAACATGATTCATGCAGACGCTAAAATCCATTACACAATGAGGACTTGAAATTTCATGATAAACTGCTTATTAGGGTTTGTTTTCTGTCTATGTTGCTGCTTTGTTCGAGCTGATTGTTTTGCAATGGGAAATAAAAGGGCTTATTAATAGACATTAAGAGCATTCGCGATCTGTTTGTCGAACGAAGTACAAAGAATAGTTTGTGTTCGTTATTCAATACGTAGCGAATGGACCGGAACATTAGTTTAAAACCCCACAATTGTTCCATCAACTGCTATGGTTTCGGTAACAAATCATAAAGAAGATAACTCCCAATTTTCAAAATTATCACGAAAATAATAAAACTTGAACCGCTATGAACTGGAATAGTTTGTAAAGCTGCCCTTCGATTCAGTAAATTTAGAACGGTTGCAATGATTTTGAATTATTTTCAAGGAGATAAACCCGATCTATGAAAATGAAAAAAATCAACTCGCTCGTTATAATTTATTTAATGTTCAGTGTCATTATCGACCTGTGAACAATATAAATAAATGCTCATTGATTATTTTTTGTATTCAGTGGGCTATGTTTTGTTGACCCACGAATTCCAAACAAAATGATTATTTAGTGATTAAACTTATTGCCGGTCTGATTATTTTTATCGAAATTTGTTTGACAAACAGAGGTCGCGAGTACTCTTATTATATGACAGCAAAATCACTGTAAGGTCTCAGCCTATTACAGTACATTTGTACTCAATTGTTGTCACTTATATTTGCCTAGTCCGTCAAGCCACACTTATTTGTCAGCATATTTCTTTGGATGTAGTATTCTCATAACTCCTATGAGACGTAACTGAATGAATAACAATAAATAATAAAAACTAAAGAGATAATACTATCATTCATATGTCTCCGTCTACTATAAATACGTTAAGGGAGAGTTAGATTGACAAAAGTTGAAGTTTTTAACTGCAACCGTTAGGCTTGCCAAGAAGTGTTAGTTTGCTGGTTTGGCATCCAACAGTTTTTAAATGCTCAAAACACATTAAAATACAACTTCATAAAAAAATGATTATAGTTTTTTTTTGTTCTTTAAAAAAAACTGGTCCTTTAAGTATACTAATGGTTGTGCACTTGAAGCTTGAAGTCATTGTAAACTTTGCAGTAAAACGTTCCTCTCGACTAATTGATAATATTTCGTTACCATAAACTATAATTTTTGGTGTATTATGGAGTCACTGGATATATCAAGTCATATTAATGACAACCAAACCAAAATAATAATATTTATTTGAATATTCCTAATTTGCTACTTATATTTTGTCATGTCTGTGACGCGAATGTAGAACATGACCTCAATGCTCTCAATAAATGCTAAAACTGGAAGTGAAAAAAAGACAATTCAAGTTGCAGAAGGTAATCAATAAAAGACAATGTGAACAACAAAAGTAAGCAAGAGAAGCCAATCCCAATTACAGAAAATAATCAAGAGAAGCCAATCCCAATTACAGAAAATAATCAAGAGAAGCCAACCCCAATAACAAAAAATAATCAAGAAAAGGCAATACCAAAAACAGAAGTAAACAAGAGAAGGCAATACCAATAACAGAAAATAATCAAGAAAAGCCAATCCCAATAACAGAAATTAATCAAAAGGAGGCAACATGAATAACAGAAGTAAACAAGAGAAGGCAATACTTTAACAGAAAGTAAGCAAAAGAGAAAGTAACAGCTCACAATGGTGGTCAAAGAACTACACATTGAGAGCAGCCAGTGATACTACGCAGTTGCCATAGCACTCGAGTTTGGCTTCAGGGAAACATATAGATGTTCGCAGAAACGGACTTTCTTGGAAAGTCTGAAATTGTACAAAACCAAATAACCTTTCTGTATTCATTAAATGTCTTGAACAAAAGCATTCACTTTCCCGGAGTTATCCTTGTTAAAAAAGTCACTGCATATTTGTTAAATGAATTTTAGCGTATTTCATCGATGTAATAGTTTTTTTTATATAAGATTATCACAGTACTATTCAACCAATGGGAGCATGAGTTCTTTTACAGTCTTCAGCAAGAGTCAAATGAGCAAACAGTTTCTTAAAAGTATTAACACTTTGTAGAAGTTAAACTTGCACTAATTTAATTGCTAAACAATAAAGCAATAAAACACATCAAGCAAAAAATTTTGATTATTTTTAAAAAAAAATTCTTTTTAATGTCTGTATCGTCACTATTTGTATGGAATAAGTTTTTAGAACTTAAAATTTTTTGAAATGCATGGACCATTCTGCTTGTTGGCAAGTTTCTTCATCAAACAGAGATCTGAAGGCAGCAAAGAAAACTATGCGCCAATTCTGGCTTCATGCGTGTTGAGGTACAACGTTTTTTTTCAGTTAGATTCTCAGACAAATGAACAGTTGATTTATTCGCTTTTAATCACCATGGGAATAAGAGCATTTAAAAGTAGTGTAGCCTACAAACCATAAAACCGCCAACAGAAACGGATACAAAAGTACTTTGTAATTTTCAGCACGCAAAATAACTTCTTGCTAACCAAACTTGTAATACCCTGTTGAATAGAACAACAATAGTTACTGTATATCAAGAATAGAGTTCAAAGGTCAATGGTACTCACATTACTACTGGTCATATAGGTGAATTTATGATAAGTAACACCAGAGTTGTGTTCTCTAGGGTGGACAACTCCTAAACTTTTGATAATAACCATATATTGATGTAGTTGTGTGCTTTAACAACAAAAAAACTCATCTCAGAGACTCTTTTTTAATGAAAAATCTACCTTTTAACATTAATTTGAATGAGTTTTTTACAGGTTTTTTTAACTTTTGTTGACTTTTTAGCAACCTTTATATGAAATCAGTTGAGCAATGCTTTGTTTAGCATTCATTAGGTTTGACTTTGTGTCACTCTCTATGCTATAACTGCTTGCATTCAAACATAGAACCAACAATTTTGCAGGTTTTAAATGGTTTTAAATTTTGTATGTCTCACTGCTGCCGAAAGAAGTGAGTCTCAAATTGGTAAGTTTGTACTGTCTCATAGACTTTTTATTTATGGTGTATCCTTAAAGCTGTTACCAATCATGTCAAAACTTTTGTCCATGTATGAGCTTGATATAAGATTTTATGGTTACGTCAGACATTATGATTCTAAATCAGAAAATCTATTCAAAAAATATAAGAAAGCTACACTCTGCAATGTGATTTAGCAACTTTGTTTCTCAATTACAGGCTGTAGTTTTTATATATATGATTGACATAAACTCTGTTTTTATAGGTTTTATTCTGAAAAACGTATATCAGCACAGCTACTAATTGAATGAAAGTTTCATAATAGAAGTGAAGGACCTCCGATTATTTATTAAAATACCCAAGTTCCTCAAGTTCTTGATCTCCTGTAGTATCAGTATCAAATTGAGCTCTGATATATAACTCTGGATGTTCTAAATGTCTTTGCATTTTAAGCTGTTTGGCAGCCATTATTATCCATATCTATGCATGCATAGAGCACAACATTAATATTGATTCAGTCGAAGTAAATATTTCTCATATAGAAATATTCATTTAAGAAGAACTGCATTGTCAGCTGCTTGGCAGCCATTGTTTTTATATGACATATCTGCGTGTTAAGCACAACATAAATATTGGTATCTCCAGAGTTTTTAATCGATTTTATCCAAGATATACAACGATTCATTTTTCAGAAGTATGGTTTTAACTGCTTCTTCATATGAAAACTGCATTTTTTTCTGATTTAAAAACACACATTGAGGCAGATATCTCAAGCTTGGAAAGTATGATTTCAGTTTGAAAGATGAAAGGAAGCTAAAATCGTTTTACAACTTAATCCCACACGCAGCAAAGCCTAAAATACCGATGAATCAAATAAACGATTATCAGATCTATTTCATGATGTTTAATTAAAGTTGAGTGTCACTTGCCTCTTCTCTGTTCTGCCATTCTTCTGGAATGTTCTACTATTTCTTTTAAATATATTTACAGAAACTATTTATCATGCTTTATTATACAGTTACACTAAATACCCAAGCGTAATAAAATCAATGCTGGACAAGGCTTTTCTTTCAAACGATCCAATGATTTTGCTCATAACATATACATAATGTTGTCGCCTAGTTTTCGGTCTTCGAGTATTTTCTCTCTCAGCTACCTTTCTTCGCTCCGCCAACTCAGTCATCGGGTTAAACAGAGTTGAAACAGAAAAGATTTGAGACAGTTGAAGCCTTTGCTTCATCATAAGCAATCCAACAAAACTATATACTGAGTTTTAGCACTGCATAGTATTGTTTACAAAGAAGTTTGTAATAAAACAAAAAATAGAACATAGTTGACAAGTGCCATCTAAGTTTTCAGCTGTGTCCAAATGAAACTGGTACTAATGTATTTAATCATCCATTTTCAGTGCCATGTACCAGCTCACAACACTATATACTGTATGATGGCTGTTGGTAAGGAATAGTAAAAGTATGTGTGGTACAGAGTGTGAATGGTATAAAACAAAGTCATCAACTTGAATCTTATCTGATTACACTAGAAAATTTCATCAAAAGCTTTATGCTTGTTAGTAAATATGCTTGCAACCAACCAACCGATCAACAGCACAAGTTTTTTGCTGATGAAAAATTTCAAAAGTGTAGCAGTAAATTAGGGTCTTGCTTCCATAAACACCCGTAATCTTGAGTATTCTCTCTCTATAGAGGGAACACTTGGCGAGTATTGACAGTGACGACTTATGAATTACTACTGGATCTCATGGTATACACAGCTCGCATTGCTCAGACATGTCAGTCAGAGTGCAAGTATGATAATAGCATTTACTGGCATAAATCCTTCTCTAGGTAGGCAATTGCCTGAACGGTGGGAAGTAAACATAGCATTACCTCATGGAATGAATGGAATGATTAATACAAACTCCAGTCTTTTTATCTAGGAAAGCTGGCAGGAAGCATCTGATCTAACATATGGCCTAATTCTAGACCAATATGAAGTACAAGAAGTAACGCATGGTCAATACAAACAAAAATTCAATAGCAAACCAATGAGAGAATGTAAAGTAGAGTTTAAAATAAATCGGGTGTACAGTAGCTGAGGCAGATTCATTAGCTGGTTATCCAATAGCTGGCTCTTATTTATTTCCTTGCAGTCCGAGGGCTATCTCTGGCCAAAGGTCAATGGCATGGTGATTTGTGAATGGGTACTTCAAGTATACTGATTGGTCTTAAAGTTTTTTCTGAGTTCCTCAGCTAAAGCAGCAGTCTTGTACCGTTTTGCTAGGGTGTCTGTCCAGTAAGGATCATTACCGACCCTGCCGGGATGACAATTCTAGCCTTTAAGCACATGCTACTGACACTTAGGTGACTTCTGCCACCAATTATTTGGTGTCAGCGCCAAGGTTGGTCTGCATGGTACTTAACCATAGCCAGGGGCATTTCCGAGAGTAAGTAAGGAGTATGAGTTTATACCAGGACGTCCCGCCAAACTCTACCACAGTATGAGTGACTAGAATTGTTTTGTGAAATGTAGCCAATTGCAAAAATGGTTTTTCTTCTGGAGACACACCAGTTCAAGGGAATGAGAGTTAGATGTACAGATACTGGTTACTGAAATAGATTTTCTCTAAGTTTCGTTGAATCAAATTGTATTTCTGTTCTGTAAGAAAAACCAGTGGAATTACAATTTCAACAAAACCATGTTATTTGTACTAGAGTTTTATTCATATTCGTAACTGATTGTTTGATTTATAACCGCTACTGGCTACTTGACATACAAAGCGCAAAATTTGCTTATTAATAGTACTTATAAGTGCCGTTGAGTAGTCCAGCTAACAATAACACTTCACTGATTTCTTGATACTAAGTTGTTTGTCCGAAACTATAATACTTACTACATTTACTAGTAGGCATAAGCTATGTATTATGGATATAATAAAAGTATGTTAAAACTTTTCGAATTTCACCAAATGTATTTTTATTGATAATCTTTATTAGCTCATTTATTTTAGAACTTTAAAGCTCAAGTTGAACATTGTGTACTATATTTCCTTGTGATTTATCATACACACGATAAAACATTTTGATTGGCTAATGACTGTTCTTTGTATTTTATCATAATTAACATATAAATATAAAAAAATTCAAATTCCATCAGCCAAACTAATCCTGCTGTTTATTACTCATATTTTTCAGATTAGCAACTCATCTGTCAATTTAAGAAAACTTTGCAGAGGCCAACGTGTATTTATTACACATTACTTCTACACCAACTCACAAAAACAAACAACTGAGCATGCTTACTTACTCCCTGAGCTAATTTATTTCTATACTTAGATTTTAGGTCTAAAAACCCTATTATCAGTTTTCATGGTTCGTTAAACTATATTGATGAGAAAACTATAAATTCGCAAAAAATTACACCAAAAATAAAACACAAATCTAAAACGTTGAAAACTATTTTTGCTTTTGTGTAATTTGTTTTGCACTAAACGCAAGGTAAAGGTTGCATTCATTTTATTGGATTTATTTCTGCTTCAGACAACAGATTAGGCAATTCCAAATCTTAGTTATCTTGGTATTTATTATTCGAACAGAAATGTTTCATCACATTCAGTCTGATTATCTAAGATCAATAAACAGATAAAAACAGAACTATTCTTAGGTGAAGAATTGAGGTTGATATGAGAGTCGATTCACCACAAACTGTCTTATTAATTGCCCAAAAGTAAATATTTATGAATCACAAGTAGCAAATGTAAGTTTTATTGATAGGTTTAGACCGTGTACTTCTGGAGTAGCAAAGTATAACAGTTTTTCACATTTCTAGTGAGCGTTGGCAAACTATTTTATAGTTAGCGCTTGTTGACTCACTGCCCTGTACTTGCATTGAATCCACTTACATTGTAACCAGATTACCACAGATAGCTCAGTTACACAAGCTCAAAGAATTACTATAATTGAGGTTGAAAACGGCAGAAAAATTCC
This sequence comes from Cryptosula pallasiana, assembly GCA_945261195.1. Lineage (NCBI taxonomy): Eukaryota > Metazoa > Bryozoa > Gymnolaemata > Cheilostomatida > Cryptosulidae > Cryptosula > Cryptosula pallasiana. The sequence goes on along the minus strand of OX183132.1, from coordinate 6,910,216 downwards.
AAGGAACTTATACCGAGCTAACTTTGTTATGGAAAATGTTTTTAAAAAGAATGTTTTCGCTTTAATAAAAAATTAAAACCATGGAAAATAGACTTTTTACTATAGATACACAATGTTTTTTGCCATTATTTGGGTAGATTGTTAGGTAATCGAAGAAAACACACAATAGTTTTGTTGACACGCACTATGTTATCAGCCCAGCAGGGCTCTACTACTGGCACAGCAGGCTGTGCTACCAGCCAATCACTGTAGTTTAAAACTGGGGTAGCACTTCGGCTCCATTTACACACACATAGTCGATACTACTAAGGTAAAGAGGTTTCTACGGGTACCATATGCCAAAATTTACCACAGTATCCAGCTATGTATCAGATAACCAAAAATATATGCAAATGAGTAGGTAAGGTTGCATCAATCAAAACTCAACCATTATGCTTCAAAGATTATGTTCAGTAGCCAACACTTTGTCATTCCATAATGCCAAATTGATCTGTCCTAAAGTACCAGCTCAGTGTCAACCAATCAGAGAGAGAGTAACTTCCTGTGTCTTACGGCTTAGTAAAATGTAGCCAAATTTTTTGACTAAAAGCGATGCTGGTCAACTAGTAGCTCACTATCAAGGCCAAGCAATAAGTATCAGACGCTATACTTATATAGGCGGTGGAAGTTGTCTTCTCTTATCCCTCAAATTAGCAAATAGTAATTATAGCTGTGTTGCTTTCATTTCCTCAGCTTACTATGTTAATACGCTCAAGTTTTTGGCCAAGTCATAACCTTTGTTGGTTGTATAAGCTTGATATAAGACTTTATGGCTGCATCAGACATTTTTAATCAGAAGATCTTATCAAATAATCTAAACAAGCTAATGCACTACAATGTGGTTTGGACAGCTGGTGTCTCAACTAGAGGCTGCAGTTTATAAATCTCTATATATATTTAAAAACTGTGATATATATATATGTATGTATGTACGTATGTACGTATGTACGCATGTACGCATGTACGCATGTACGCATGTACGCATGTACGCATGTACGCATGTACGCATGTACGTATGTACGTACGTACGTATGTACGTACGTATGTATGTGTAAGTGAAGAACTCAAATCCAGAGTGCTCGATGTATGAAACAAAGCGAAATAATTATTTCAATAAAATCCAAAAGTTTGAGTTAAAACGTAATTTATTACTAATAGTTTCATGCTTCTCTAGTATATATATATATATAATTGATATGTACATTCTGTTTTATTCTTAAACATTTATATCAGCACAGCCAATAGTGGGACCAAAATATTGTAGAAGTGAAAGACCTCTGATTATTCATCAAAATCTTCAAGTTCCTCAAGTTCTTGATCTCCTGTAGCATCAGTGTCAAATGGGGTTCTGATATATATATCTAAATGTTCTATATGTCTCTGCATCTTAAGCTGTTTGGCAGCCATTATTCGTATCTCTGCATTCATAGAACACAGCGTTGATACAAATACCGCCAGAGTAAATATTTGTCATATGAAAATTGTCATTTAATAAAAACTGTCAAATTTGCAAATTTTAATTTCATTTTGAAAGATAAAAGGCAGCTAAATGATATTTTTTTATATTTTCCAACAGGCCAGGAAGGCTCCAAGTCACCAAAACAGGCATGCAAACAATGAACAAATATTATTATTTTAAGATATTTATTTAGAGTTGCATGTGACTTACCTCTTCTCTGCTCTGCTATTATTCTCGACTGCTCAGCTATTTCTGTTAAATAAATAGAGCTAGAATTAGTGCATGTTGCTTCATTTTATGGTCATGCTTGGACTCTCATTTATAAAATATGGACAATAGTGGACAAAGATTAGCTTTTAAACATTGGATTATATTACCCATCACATAAAACAATGTCTCTGTATACCTCTCAGTCTTTGAGTATTTTCTCTCTCAGCTACCTTTCTCTGCTCTGCCAACTCATTCATCAGATTCACCAAAGCTGAAACAGACCATCAATTAGATCGAGTTAAAGTTTTTGCTTTACAATAAAAGTCAACAAAACTGTTTTTCTTTCTTGGAAAACTACTTGGTTTGTTGATGCTTATTCAAGCATTGGCTAATCTACAGAGTTTGTACACTGAAATTTTATTTTTAACAAACAAATCCGCACGCGAAACAAAAATAATACAAGATCGAACAATGCCTCCGAGTTGTAAACATGTTTCCCACTAAAATTATGTGTAATCTAATCATATTTTTTGATTTCAATGTACCAGGAGGTGAGAAATTTATATCTGATGGCTGTCAATAAAGAGTAGTAAGAGTAAAAGGTACAAGAATTGAATGTGACTGTAGAAGAAATAAAACATACGACTTTACTCATACTTTGTTAACACCAGAAATGTTTGATGGAAGGCTCCATGTTTTTTTAATTGGTCAGTGATTTTTGAGAAGTTTTTAATAGAGCTTTATTTGACTTCTAAATATCTGTACCTTTAGATTGCTGGTGATTTTCTTCTTTCAGCAATCTGTTTTGCCCTGCATATTTTTCTGTTTCTTTCATACTAGATTTCACCACATCATCCAACTCCTCCACGGCTAAAACACCCATTAGGTAATCCAGAAGCTTATCATAAAATTTGATTTATAAGGAAGTAATAAAAGAAATCAAGTCTCACCTTTCACCGTCACTTGTTTTTCTTTCTTCAATTCTCTAATTTGTTCAAAAGTATCTTCAACAGCTTAAAAACAATAATTATATTTTGTTGGAACAATAAAACTAAAACCAAATGAGATTTCATTGCTCCTTTAATGTAGGAAGGGTCTGGACAACCCAAAAACAACTATAAGCTTTCCTCACTTTTTTCTTACAGGAATTTGTCAAGTTGCTTTCATGGCAAAAAAATTTTCTGCAAAATTACCAAGCTCATGTGGGTTTTAAATTTATTTGATTACTTTAATAAAGGATTGGTTTAAAAAAAATTAGGAAAGCACTCCATATTCTGTTACCGATTAATGCCAGTGATCATACATTAAGTTTAAGATTATATTTGTTTCTTTTCCAGCTACATCAATTTTGCGTGTCTTCAGTAATTAGAAATCGATCATTGATGAAATTTGATGATTGTTTGCGTGATTGACTGAGCAAATTGATTTCATAATCTTATTATGTTATTTATATAGTGCTCAAAGTACAAAACACATCTCATAGATTTTACAAAAGTTGTGTGAAGACACACCCACTTGTATACTTTGATAAGTTAAATCTTTTCTACTCAGTGTTATAGAAATGTAGCCAATCTAACAAACCTTGTTCCAGATGCTTACTTCTTTGTTCAAATTCTATACAGCGCACTGACAGGTGATTGTTTTGTATTTTTAGTTCTCTTATCTGCTCATCATCGGCTGAAATCAGTTTAAATTCTATACAAATCAAGTCATAAAACTCGGCTCATAATTTTTACATGCAATTAAAGATGAACTGCAACCATTCAGTTATAATATATTTTCTGGGGTAAATAAACTTGATTTGCTTGATGTCAGTATTATTTGCCATAATTATCTCCTTATTTCATAGATAAAGTAGTCAGATTTTACATTGCAACCAAAATGATGAAGATCGTTGCTATGCAACAAGTAAAGTTGTTTTGATGCTGGTTTGTGTTGTTTAATTATTGCTGCCACAGTTAAAATGATTTTTTATTGAAAATAGTGGTGAGGTAAACATATTAAAAATGAGCATTGTAGAACAAATGCTTGTAAACTACAGCTACATAAGCATGAAAACCTCTACACAACATTTTGTGATAAAACTAGTTTGTTGCTTGTCAAAATTGATAATAAAAAAATAGATAGAAAAGTATCAGCTTTCAGTGCAGCAGTATTAGGGGTGGCCCAAGTGCATTATTAAAGCAGGGGTTCAACAGTTTCCTCTTTTACTTTACACTGCATTGTGGTCTTAGTCTATGGTTGTGAGGATCACATTGGTGATCATAGTGAGGACGTTTATGGATTGCTGCTGGACTGATATAAAGATAATTCTATGGATAACAGATGGCTGTTAATAAAACTTGCTGACTGATTGTAATCGATGCTAATACGATGAACCCTCACAAGCCATATATCTGTATTATATGCAAATATACGGCTTTGGGTGAAACTATTATTTATTATAATGTAGGCATATACTAATATACCTCTTGCAAGTTACAAACAAAAGTATTATAATACATTTAATAAATATTAAAACATTTATTGATAATAATTATTATTATTATTGATTATAGTATTATCATATGTATATACAAATAATAATGCATCATATATTCATATTATATGCTTTGTATAATTCATTATACTTATATAAATGAGATTATCACTTTTATATTGCATGCATATTATTTAATAATTGATAAAATGTCGACTTGCTAAATCGTAGACCTCACCAGGTGGTTCATGCATATGAGCATTCTGAAAAATTACGGTGTGTCGTTATAATTTTGGCAAGCAACCATCGATTACGTTTTGGTTGCTATGTTATTTACTGAAATTGGATCAGTTTCTTTGATGAGTTGAAAAGACACTAAATAAAATAATGCTGCTAACAAAGAAAGCAGGTTCATTTACCCAAGAAACTATGTTATAACTGCATAATTGCAGATCATCTTAGAAAAGAAATAATGCAGGAAACAACTGAACAGACAAAAGCCTGATAATGATGGCGTAGCTTTCAACAAAGAAATAATGACAAAAGAAGCTAACAAGATTTTTTTATCAAGTTCATAAACAAACTCTCTACACAAAAAATCCAAAGATGATTGAAAGTAGCACAATTCAAGTGCCAAATGCGCCAAATATGTATGTATGCTTGAACTATTACACTGAAAGAAATATAAGCTGTTGTGAAATCATTCTATCGAACCAACTTGATGGATGGCTAGATGTTTAAATTTTCCATCTGCTCTTAAACTTGAGATGTTTGTAGATTTAATAATTTCAATAATTTAGGTGGAGATGAATCACAAACAGGTACATTTTGATGACATGCGGTGGTTGGAGTGTCAATCAAGCAATTTTGTGTAGGTTTATGAGTCATATTACTTCCTTCCAGTACGCAGAGATAGCAACATTCATATTTGTCTTTTATTCCAATGGAATAGACTCCTAAACTTTTACACTGAGAAAAATGAAAGCTGCTGGAGAAATATTCCATTGATTAATCTAATATATGGCAAGCATGGTGGCTCAAAACATTTTATGTTTTGCATTTTAAAACACATGGACGCTTTCCAAATCGTATAAACACTTTTGAAAGGGTACATATTTTTGTAAATCTTCTGAAATTTTTGTCAAATCGTTCACATGCTTTTAAAATCTGAGCCGATTTGACGGTTCGCTCTATCTATTATAGATCTCTAGTCCATTTATGATTGATAACGTTTTTACTAAACAAAAAACAGTTAAATTTGTTTTCAATAAATAGTAAAATTGTTTTTATATTTAAATATTACTTGTTTTACATTGTCTTAAATAATATATACAGCCTAATTATGTTTGTGAACAATTAATTTTATAGATTATATTCAACAATCGTTTATACAATTAATTTGCTCCATGTCTATTGATCTCTGTCTATGTTGGCAAAGTTGCATAGAGGGTATAAAAAATGGTGATGATCGATCTTGGTTTGAAAAATATGTGCTTTGCAAATCTTTCGAACTGTTTTAAAATAATTTGGACCAATTTAAAACAGTTCAGATTATTTCAAATAAGTTCGTACGGTTTGTAAATGGTTCCTACTATTTCTAAAATGTTCTTACGGTTTGTACTTTTGTAACAGTCTGAATGATTTACAAAACAGCTATATACTTTGAAAAATTTACGGTTGTTTGAGGGGAAATACAGTTTCATCATGAAATCCCACAACTGCTAAGGCCGACAATTTATCATTATAATCAGCAAGCCAACTTTTGAATGCAGTTTATTAGGCTATTTTACTACAATTAACCAATTATGTTCAATGTAGAAGACGCTTTGCAAACCATCTAGACTATTTACAAATCATTAATCAATATTGAAAGCAAATTTGTCTAACAATATGAGCCACCATAGGCAAGGGTTGAATTTGCCATGTGTTCTCAAATGGGAGTATTTTGAGTTTTCAAATTTTCAGAAGTAAAAAATGCACTATTTTTTGCTGCGATCAAGCATTGATTTGGGTCACTCATGATGAAGTACACCAATGCTAATGTTAATGAACCAAACCTAGATGCACAATAAATTTTGATGATGGTTGGTTGAATTAATATTGTGATAGGTTGTGCTGTAAAAACAATGAAAAAAATTGTTTTTCAGCTAAGACGAATTGTTATTTTTCAAAAATATAATTTTTTCCAATTAAAAATAATAATTTCGTTTGTATATCGAGAGTCAATAAAAAGTAGCTCTCTGAATAAAAAAAACACTATTTATAAAAACTAGTTGTACAAAAATTACGTACATTTTATAAATTTTTTATTTAGTGATACAACTACCCTGTTCAGCTACGAACTTTGTTTAGGTCACATGATAAAGGACAAAGCTACAGAGCAAACACATTATTTATTATAATCACAATTTTCGAGTGAGAATTCTTGAGCAAATAAAGCATGATGTTATTATTACTGTTTATGATTAGCAATGATGAAATGGGAAAAGGTGACAACAAGAGGCAACCATGGAGGGAGGAGACCAAAGGGAAAGGGGCTTTGGAGAAGGGCCAGCTATATGTTTGATTATACCCATTCATTGCTGTTTACAATGGGTAAGCCATCTAGTGTATCTATACATGTATGGAAGGAACAAAACTGTGTCTTGACCAAACCTTTCTTCTGCTCTAGATTAAGTCTCTCAAGCTTAGTACATTTCTCCTCTAGCTGCTTCTGGGCAGTTTCCTTGACAACCAGGTCAGCATTTACTGATTTCAAACAGTCTTGGGTCTCTTTTAAAGCTGCAATGAATAAACCTATACATATCACTGTGATGGTACTCACCTTAACACCAGTCAGCAATATGTTTCTCAATAACTTGATAGTGTTAGGGGTGATATTTTTTCATGAAAAAATTCCAAATGTATGAAATGCATTTACTATTGTTACGAGAAAATAAAAAACTATTCAAATGCTCTAAACTTAAGAGTAATGTTGTAAACAGCCTTTTATAAAAGTGTGCAACGATATATTTTTATGTCACAAATGTTTTTAGAATTCGTTCAGCTTTCAAGTGGTTGAACAATATAAAGTTTTTTACTACCTCGTTTAGTCCAAGGAGCAAGAAGTTCAAGTGATGCTACATCAAACACAGAGTGGTTTGTGTTGTTGGTCATATCCAGTAACTCCCTCTGTTGATCTGATGATACTGTTAATAAAATAATTTGGAACGCATTAGCCTTCTTCTGATACGCTGCGCAATGTAGCGCTGTGTTTCCTTGACCTTCCTGCAACCGGAGTACATCAAGTCTCTGTTGTTGGATCAGACGATTGAGCAAGTAGCCTAACGTCTCTGCTGAGCCATTGTACGCTGCCCAGTGAAGGGCTGTATACCCGGTGCTGGTTTGTAACTTGACTACTGTGTCAGTTTGATCTGTTGTGAACCCGTGTAGCATAGCTTCTATATTCTCAAGGTCGTTGACACGAGATGCTCTGTGTAAAAGGTTGTAAGTGCCAGATAAACCGCCTTTAATGTTCATCAGGAGGTATAGTCTATCTTCAACTGACGTAGATTGTAGAAAACTCTTTAGATTTTGTTTGCTTCCGTCATTGGGATCGTTAATATAATCCAGCACCAAACGAAGATGTTCAGCACTGTATCTGGCCATTGTGCTGAAACATACAAGTGGTGCTTGTACATATGATAAATATGCACCAGTTAAAATAATAGTTATACAAGAAAAATTGGTACTTTATTCAACTAAGCAATGAGTGATAGTGGTAGTTTAAATTGTCATATTTATGTATCGTAACATAAAATGAACATGAACAAGACTTCATATATGCATTACCTGCCCGTTAAATAAACACTGCCACCTCCAATAAGTTAGGTGGACGTTAAAGTGACGATTCTTTTCTGCAAAAAGGCTAGTAGTGCGTATGAGGAACTAACTACTAAGCACCTGCAAGTTCACTCATGAATGCATTCATGAAATCATTCATGAATGCATTTCATCATGCTCACACATGATGAAATGAGCTGTTAAATCTGAATTAAATCAGTCAAGCATTCATAATCGATGAGATTGCGCATCCTTATGGGAGATTTCGTGTTTGGATAAACAAACTTATCTGTACATACCTCTACCCTAGCCCAAGTCTTAGGCCAACATTTGATTGAGCCACAATGTTTATTTTGCTTGGAATATGTTGTGAGTTTTTTATTGGGAGTTGCTTGCCCGCTTGTTATGATGGCAACTTTTTAATGGATTTTATTGGATGACTAGTTTAGTGGGGAGGGTTTTTTGTGTTAAAAACAAAAAATCTACCCACTAAACCAATTGTCCAATGAAGTCCATTTAAAAGTTGCCAAAATAACAAGGGGCAAGCAACTCCCAATAAAAAAACGCACAGCATAATCCAAGCAAAATACAGATAATGCCTTAAATGTTGGCCTAAGACTGAGGCTACCTCCACCCACCCCCTCCCATCATCTTGAAAAAACATTTTTCAACATTGGTTTATCAAGAAATTCTTCAGACTTGGCGATCCAAAAGTTAATCATTTCAGCAATTCTAATTGACTCAATCATGTGCCCCTTGATTTGTAACAACTCATTTATATTTTTGTACTAATCTTTTTCCTAACGCTTGTAGCACCAATAGTACAGCAACGTCTTATCACATTTTATGGGAAAAAAGGCAAAGGCGGAGAGGAAAGGGAAAAAATGAGGGGGAAAAAGTTGAGTGGGAGAGGAGAGGTTAAGAGAGATAAAAAGGGAAACGGCAATTTGGTAGGGGGATGAGGAAGGTTAGGAGAGATAACTAAAGAGGGAGGTGAGGGGGAAGGTGAAGGAAATGTGAGGAAAATGCAAGAGAGATTGAGAGGAAGAGGGGTAAGGAGGGGAAGGGAGAGGTTGAAAAAGAAGACCAGCAAAACAGAAAGGGCAAGGAATGGTAGAGACGGAATTCAACAATGTGTCATTTGCAAGGTACAATTAGCACTTCCATATTGATTTACGACTCATATTATTTCCTTCCAGTACGCATTGATTGCAACATTTTTCATCAACTTTTTTGCAATTGGCATTGCATGTACATATATTTATTGCAACTGTACTTAGCAATAGGGAAGTCATCACCATAGTTTACTAATTTTTTACAGAACGCATGTTTGGCGTTATCTGTCAAAACAGGCTGTTACGACCTCAACCAACCTATTGTTTTATAATTGTTGATAGTTCGAGACATTGCACATGGCATGGTATTATTTGCAACAGCTGTCTGACATCTGTGAATTGTGATTGGTCGATCAAGAAAGATCAAAACCTGGTTATAACCTCATATAAAATTTTAGTGATAACTTTTGGTCATTTTTCAGAAACAGGATATGGGAAATCATCAAGTGCAATCGCCAAGCAATCTTTACATGCACACGCAGCTTAAGTTGTCTCACCTGACATTGCAATGTGCCAGCGCACCGTGTTCTTGTGCATCATTTGAATTGAGTGAGGGGGATGGGGCAGAGGAAGAGATGGAGAGGGGAGAGTGGGGAACAGTAGAGGAGTAGAGGAGTGACAAAGTGTGAGGTGGAAGGGAGTAGAGTGGAGCAAGAATAGAGCGGGCTGGGGTATTTGAATATGACAGGTAATACTGCTATTTTTATATAACATGAGCCCCTGTCGATAACTTATAAATGCTCAACTCAACCACCTTTTAATCAAAAAATCAATAGCTTTGCATGGCTGGTTGTATTGTTTAAAAAACAGAGTCTAGGTCAGCACTAGATGTGTAGATGGGAGTTTTCTTACCAAAAGAGAGTAACTCAAAATAAATTGTATCTGAATCAGATTTAAGTAATTTGGAATTACTAAAAGATAGTCTCTTCAAATCTTGCACAAAAGTATCGTGTTATGAGCAGGCTCTGAACGGAAATGATACGAGGCTCTACAACTGTTTCATCAAATGTAGACACTTTTAAGGTACCTATACAAAATGATCAACTCCAAATATATTGTTTTACATGAGGCATTTATTGTCTTTGCTATCCGGTTAATGGTTAAGTGTTAATCATAACTTCTGCCAATGGCAGTTGGCTCAATGAAGATTTTTAAATGCTTGTTGGTTGAGTTGTTGGACTCATTGGAGACAGAAGAGTTATTATTGTTGGGTTATAGGATGGAGGAGAAAAGATAGGAGGCATTAAAAGTATTTGCTGCCTGTTAGTCGAACAAAGTACAAAAAAACAATAGCCGTGCATAATTCAATATATCGGGAATGGAATGGAACATTAGTTTAGAACATCATAATTATTTAATGATCTTTTATAGTTTACCAAACAAATCATAAAGAAGATAACTCCCTATTTTTAAAACAATCACAAAAGTACTAAAAATTGAACCGCAATAAACTGAAATAGATTATAAAGTTGCCCTTCGATTTAGTAAATTTTGAACGGTTGCAATGATTTTGAATTACTTTTCAAGGATATAAAACCGGTACACAAACAGAAAAAAATCAACTCCCTCGTTATAACTTATTTAGTTTTCAGTTTCATTCGCCATCTTCGAATAATAGAAATAAACACTCGCTGATCATTTTTTTCATCGAGTGAGCTACTTTTTGTTAACCCACGAGTTCCAAACAAAATAATTATTTATTGATCAAACTTATTGCTGGTTTGATTATTTTATAGCTATTTGTTCGACGAGCAGAGGTCATGAATACTGTTACTGAAAGCCATGCAATAAACTATTGCCTCAAGTCATAAGTATTTGATAAGAAGAAATATTAGCATGCTGAGTGTTTATTTAGAACAAAATGGCAGTGACAGCATCAAACTATTGCTATGCAATCAATCAATGAGATATTTAATTAACCAAAATTAATAATAAAATGTTGTGCGAAGGTGAACCATTTTATGAAAATGGCAAACAAAATAAAGCATCAAGCCAATCAAACGCTTGCTTTTGTTAGAGTTATTTTTAACCAAGGCCAAAGGAAAAAAATTGGATTTTATATTTTAGGTTGTAAAGGGGATGCATAAGTCTAGGTGTGATGAAATTTTTATTCTAAGCTTCTGGTTTATCAAGCTCCTCAAGTTCTTTAAGCTCTGTAAGTTCTTCATCTCCTGTAGCATCAGTATCAAATGGAGTTCTGAAATACATTTCCAGATGTTCTATAAGTCTCGGCAGTTTAAGCTGTTTGACAGCCATAACTTTTTATCCGTATGCATTAAATACAACATCGATATTGTAGAAGTGAAATACATCCAGACTAATCCTCAAGTTCCTCAAGTTCTTGATCTCCTGTAGCATCAGTTGCAAATGGCGTTCTAATATACAGCTCTAGATCATTTATTTGTCTCTGCATCCATTCTTGTGTCGTAGTCATTCTCTGTGTCTCTGCAGGTGAGTTAAATGAAACCACGTCACCTGGTGTATATTGCATGTTATGCTGTGGTTATTGCTGTTATTGAATGAAGTAGTTAAGAGTATATTTTTTGTTCAAAATGTAACGTTATATTTCTAGACAATTCACACTTAAAAGCAAATGGATTTTATAGCAAGATATTGAAGCCTTACTGTATGTTTTAGGAGTTTTTAAACCATTTTGTAATTTTTTACTATAAAAATGTGTTGTTATCTGATGGCTCATGCAAAAATCGTACAGTAGCAAACAAAATGATTCTGATTTATCAATAACTCATAGCATCACATACTCAATAATAATACAAGACTGTCTCGGTCACAAACAAAAAACAAAAATACTGTAGCTTGAAACTTACATCGTTGGTGAAGAGTTTTGTTTATAAGAAATTTTAATAGTTTCGTAACTTGTAAAAGCAGTTGCTTTACTGTCTACTAGTAATATCAACTCACCTTCAGCCTGTTGTCTAGCTCGTCTTTCCATCAGCTCTTTCTGTTTTGCAAAATCAGTCATCAATACAACAAGCGCTAAAAACACGGAGAAGCTCAATAACCTAAAATTGTTGCGTTTTAACCAGTTTAAAGTTCTGAGCTTTTTTGTTGAAAAGAAGAAAATACCAAGCAACTTATTCCATAGCAAAGAGATTTCTCATAGGTTTTCCAACACGGCATTGTTCAAACTTGGTTATTTATTTTGCAAAGTCAAAGATGTTTCATGTGTAAGGACCATAATACATATTAGATTGTACTATCTTTGGTAGCACCAATAAATTTACCTTCTGAATGTTCATTGTTTTGCTTCTCAAATTTTTTGTTTTGTTTCACTAGTTTTTCTGTCTGTTTGGCTTTTGCTGATACAAATTCAATGGTTTCGTCCAGGGCTAAAATAAATGATAAACTTGTCATTGGTCACTAGCCAGTAACAGCTAATATGAGAAAATTTACTTTTCAATGTCACTCGAAGCGGTTTGCACAGGCGTACCTTGTGTTAGTTCAGCTTTTTCCTTTTTCAACTCCTCCACAGTTTTGTTGGTCTCACCAAGAGCTAAATGAGTAAAAACAGTATTTTGTTGGACACTTTCAAGTAAATGAGAACACTTTGCCAAAAAATACCCAAAAGCTTGGTATTAATAATACCTTTCCCGAGTTCCACGATTTCCTTCCGCAAAACCTCCACAGTGTGGCTTGTATCTTCAAGGCCTACAAAAAATGATGAAATTGATTGTTCTCGAGAAAGCAATCTATATCTACATCCACCCAATAAGGCGACCTCACACCAGAAAATTTGTGGCTGAAATAAATATGGGAGTGAGAGACTTATTTATAACATTTTCTCTCATTTTTTCGCTTTAAATGTTTCTCATATCCATTAACCCTGTATAAGCTCCTGAGGCAGTAATTGCATCATTAGAAGTGATAGTAAACAATGTTAGTGCCAAAACCGAAGTTTATTAGTGTTGCCCGATAAATATGTTTTTAAAAATTTATTTCATAAACGAAAAAAGTCTTAATCATAAGACACTGATTCATCGTCACAAGACCCAGCTTGGTAACTGCATTATTTGTCACACAGGTGGTGTTTACCTTCAGCTAACACATTGTTTTGTTGTTCCAGGTGTTTACTTTTTTCTACCAACTCTTCCACTAATGTATCCTGATCGTTTTGAGCTACAATAAATAACACAAATAAAGGTTAACGATTAGTAAAACAAAACAACAACCAAAGTATAATAACTAAATTATGCAGTGTCAACAAATTGTCTATCAAGTTGATCAGAATCTGTTTCTGGTATCTAGCTAGTTTTGCATTGCAACAAATGACAAGTTTTTCATAAGCATTGGTAAAATTCAATTTGCTGGACATTCATTTGAAACAAACAAAACGGATTGCAATATGCGCATGAAATCACTCACGTGTTTACTGCTCACAAAAGCATGGAAGTGTTTAGTTGTAAATAATAATCAATATATAGAACTAGTGGCAATAAATAATAATAATCTGTGGAGATACGCAGATGGTGGTCAAATGCAAAAACGTTAATCTTCTCCAAATATGCCAAATACGCACCATCTTACTAGTAGGTAAAGTATGTTTCTACAAAATCATTCTCGCACCAACGATTTATTGGTCAAGTGATCATATTTTGCTAATACCTTCTTTTGCCCAAGAAAAACTGAAGCGCAGAATCTCAGGTGTTACGTCTAACACAGACTGATATCTGATGTTCTCAATTTTCATTAGTTCCACTTGTTGTTCAGTTGATACTGACTCTAGAATGCACAGAAACGAGTTTTTGTCGTTTTGATTGGCTGCATCATGTAATGCTGTGTTTCCGTCTTTGTCTTGTAGCTTTAGTACATCAAGTCTTTGTTGCAGTGTGAGACAACTGAGTAGGTAACTGAGTACATCGACAGATCCTCTGTACGCAGCCCAGTGAACAGGTGTATTGTTGTACTGAGCCTGTATCTTTACCACAGAGTAAACCTGCTCCGAGGTAAAACCATCTAACAAGCACTTGACATTTTCCAAGTCGTTGACCCAAGAAGCTTCATGCAACAGAGTCCATGTTGGATATCTCAGACCTCTCACAAAGTGGAGTATGTTTAGTCTATCCTCAACTGATAACATTTTTAGGAGCGGTTGAATTCTTAGTTTGGTGTCAGAATCAGCATGATCGATGTATTGCTGAACTACTGAAATGTGCACATCTCTGTACTTGGACATCTGGTCTACAATGCATCAGCGTATGATAGCATTAGTAGCGCCATAACTCAAACACTGATTTAATATACAATTGCGCATCAATTATCAAACCTGAATGAGTATAGTACAGTATGGTATGGTATGGTATAGTACAGTACACAGGGACAAAATGTACTTGAACTTAAGCAGCAAATGATAGCTTAGTCAAAACTATACTTTCATATTATAAAAATTAACTTTGTGCTTGCACATAACCCCAAACTAGTGCCAGTTTATCATGAATACACACAGTTTTTAGCTATAGGTATGTAGTCAGCACGATTCGCGGTAATGTGGAGTTATGTTTGTACAAACCTTACCTCTGTTCATTAAGTTTTCTACAAGAAAAGTTCTCATTAGTAAGTTGCTGTCAATCGAGTATTTACTTAATAACGAAGTTTAACCTTTTATGACATTTTTATGTATGAAAATATATATAATGATTTGATTAGTGTAATAGTAAATCATATACTTACAGTTGAGTGTGTAAGCACTGGCAGATAGTAATATCGTTGCTGGCGCTAAGCATGAGTAACTAACTTGTGGCTGGAATACTGTTGGCCACTTCCTCAAACTACCTCCATGATCTTATAGGCTCTTCATTCAAACCACCCAAGCATGGACTGTTGATGAAACTGTCTTACTGCCCAACTAAATTCACTCTAATCAATCACACTATTAATCATGGAACGAGACAATCAAATTCTAATACTTGCTAGTATAAATCCTTGACTCACAAATATTTAATTTTTACCAATGCTGTAATAAACGATTCCTCATTGGGTAAAGTTTAGTGTATGTGAAACCTACTATAAGTTCTTGAAATGTTAACTGATTGAATTTTATAAAGATTATGCACATTATGAAAAATATTTAAAAGAAGAAAAAAATGATATCGCTGCCAATAAAGTGCATACATATATTTAACATATAGTTTAATATTTCACAGCTTTTTTATCGTAAAACAGTTGCACTGTTATATTAATTGATTATTGTGAAGATATTGTTTTGTCTAAAGTTAGAATGTTGTGAAGAACTTTTTTCAGACCAAATGCTAAAGGTATGTGGCTGATCTGGATTTATCTCAATAGCAATGAGAGTTTATCTTTTCCATTTCACCATTGACTAAGAAGAGAAAGAACGGCTGAGAAAAAAATGAAATTTTTGAAGTTTGCTGGTGGCTAAAGGCCTCTCCACCTATGGCATTTTACTTCCACAAACTTGGCACTTTGAGCGAAGTCTTCCTCTTGTAGTCCGTTGGTGCACTCCACAAAAGACGGTGCTCATCAACACTTCATGGTGAACGCATGAGTTACCACAGCTGAGAAAATAAAGGTAGGGAAAAGTCGATACGAGCAGTCTGCATTGACCAATCAGCATCAGAGAATAATCACAAATCGTGAGACCAGCCGGCAAAATTCAAACATGCTTGATTCTAGACGATCACAGCAAACGGAGGAAAGTTGGTTCGTTGACAGTAAAATAAACGGTGTCAGCTTTCCGTGACCAAATCATTGTGTGTGGAGAGGCCTTAACACATGCAGTAGGCAGCAGCTTTATACAACAAACTGTATTGTAAAGTATGTGTGTGTGGAGAGGCCTTAACACATGCAGTAGGCAGCAGCTTTCTACAACAAACTGTATTGTAAAGTATGTGAAATTTTACAAAAATTTTGAAAAATATCTATGAAAAATCAATTAAAATTTATTAATTAATCTTCAGTTTAAAATCAATCATTCAGAGGCTAGTTTCACTGCAATTCAACGTAACAATCAAGTGTACAAAAATGCTATTCATAGTCAATGGAGTGAAACACTTCAAACAAAGCTGATCTATTATATGCTGCCGTTGAATTAATTTACACATTGAATGATTGAGTTTTGACGTCGGACAGCTAATCAGAGCATTGCGTTACATTGTTATTATAACACACCTAGTAGCAGCGAGCAACCGATGGCACACTCTACAAGGTGAGTTTTTAATACTTGCTTGTATATTTTAGTTTCAAACTGTTTACAATAATGATTAATAAGTTTTACTTTGTCATACCTGTTCATAATTGAGATAATTTTTTATGGAAAATTTTACCGGTGTCGTTATAAATGTAACTTTGAAACACATTTTAGGATAACAGAAAAAAAAACACTGGATAATGTTTCAGGAAACTTCATTGCTTCACAGAAAGAAAATCCCTGAGTATTTTTGGGAGCCCTACATAATAAATGGATACAGAAAACCCGGATTGTCAATCAGGGACTGTGTAGTTAGTGTGTTGCAGATTCATAATGAGACATTCAACATTTGGACTCATTTTGGCTTGTTTTTGTACACCATATGGTACCTCTGTGATCCACCCATAGATCTCTACACAGATCCTAAGCTAGAGGCTCTGCTATGTTTAATTATATCTATAACAGCATACACATTAGGTAGCTCCTTCGCTCACACGTTTTGTTCTATTTCCGAGTTTGCACAAAACTGTGGTTTTATGGTCGACTACTATGGTATAAGCCTGTACGCATTTGCCTGCTCTCTCGCTAACATCACCTATTCTTCTCCTCATTCCTGGAAGGAGAGCGGGTGGAACAATTGTTTTCTCAGCATTAATTTTGTGTGCTGCGTCTTTTCAGTGTATCTGTCATCCAAATCCCGTTTTAAAGAGTATGAGTCGCGAAAGAAGATAATGCGTGTTGTAGCTTTTTTACTACCTTATTTAGTTGGCATGTCTCCAATTATCTACAGAACATTTTACATATACAACAATGACGATGCCACTTACTACTTTTACCATAAATTTATTGTTGCTTTTGTTTCAGTGAAGTTTTATTCTACCCATTTTCCTGAATGTATTTATCCAGGACATTTTGATATCTATTTTCACAGCCATCAGTTTTTTCATGTGTTAGTCGTAGCTACCACATACCTTCATACAAAAGGGGTGATGACAGACATTGCCCAGTCAGCGTCCATCACTGCCAACAACAATAGTTTGACTATGCTGTTTCTTCTAGCTTTGGTCAATGCATTGGTTGTTGGATATCATGCATATATAATGTACAACCAAAAGTTTCAGGCCAGTGACTACAGAAATGGGTACACTAAAACCCATAATACATAAAGATTTGTTGAAGCTTTCTAAATTATTTTGTTTATCCCTGTATTGTTCCTAATAAATTATACAAAAGGTTGTTCTGCTTATCTTGTGTATCAAAAATTGAAAGAGCTGCTCTGTAATAAAATGATATCCACGGATGAAAAACTAGATGAGTTGTTACGTGGAATTAATAAAGTTTCAATTTGAAAAGTTTTACATCAGCACTAAATACCTGCGAGTCAAGGCAGTGATTGAAATAGTAGTAGGTATTGTTTGCGATATGCTTCATTAGGCCTAACTGTACAATACCACACAACAGCCATATAATAAGTCTTTTGTTATTGTCTGTTCAACGAGTTAGTATATCACTGTAGGACAGTTCAACATTCAGCGTTGACCTGCGTAGGTAGTTTGCTAAGGTACCATTGGCTGGTGTTTTTGTTTGCATGTAAAATGTTTTGGTAGTTTCTGCTAAAATTTAGCATTGCTAAATAGTGGCTTTACTATTCTTTGAAAAGAACTTGGACGGTTTTAAATAATTTAACAGCTTGTGGCACAAAAACCCATTGTTGTATTTTACGTATTGAATTATTGATAATAATGCATTGATGCGTTGGTAGAAGCAGGCTGTACCAACCTTTCATTCTTTTGTATTTATAGCCCTATTATAAACAGTCTATTGCTTAACTATGGAGCAGGAGCTATAGAAGTATAAACTTTGTGTTTGCTGTGTAAACAAATCAGCAAACACAGCTGCATTGTAGTGCTGCGCATATCATGGCTTATTCTTGGCAATTATAACAACTTATATTGTATTGGAGTTGTGTGCTCTTTAAGAAGACAACTACTAACAAAAGATGCACATCGCTATATATAATTATTTATAATCATGAAAACTTTGCATATTCTCTTTGCATGTAATATCAATAGCTGCAATTTGCAATTATTCGGAAAATTTCATTTGTTTTGAGGATGTGTAACAGATCATTGAGAGTTGAACCTGTTCAGTCAGTTCTATCAAGTTTTAGTAAAATGAATAACAATTAACAGCAATCGAAAGATCAAAATAAAGGCATATTAACCAATGTGCTTTGCTTTTTCATTCACGTTTCATTTTTATTAGAAATGTTTTTAGCAGACTTTGAGAAGTTCAAGGTCAAGTAGTACAAGTGCCTGAAGGTAACAGGTGATCTCCCTTAGCATAGCACCATGGTGTTTGATATGAAGAATGCAACCATGCTATGGACACTCGTGTTGCACTTCCAAATTTGACTAGGCGGAGTGTGCCATGAAAAGCTTGCTGGATGTATAACCCAGAGCCATCACTAGCAGTGCATGCATTTCCACTCCCATACCACATGTCCTCTATAATCCTATGTTAGGCTCAATTTCCACTAGTAACCATATTGCTTTTGTCAATAGTTAATATTATTTGACAAAGATCTATCACAGCATAGTGAGGTTATTGATTATTCATTCAATATTTATTGCAATTTTATTAACAAAAACAATAGATTAATAGAAATCCCATTACAAATCTTTTGTGCCAAATGAAACTATTTTTCAAATACTTGAAAAAATGAACATTCGTATCTGTTGCTAAACCATAGTCAAAATTAATACTCTGGTAGGTCATATCCGTATCCTTTCCCTTTGTCTCCTTTTTCTCCCTGTAAGTAATAATGTCATTGGTTAGCAACCATCCTGGTTTTGTTGACGGGTGAAAAGTTTTTTTGTTGTTTTTTATTGTAAAATGGTAATAAAAATCTGCTCATCCGGTTGCTAGCTTTGATTAAAATATGTTTGTGAAATATTTCAGTGTTTACTACATGCAGTTTATAAGAGGCCATTAAAAAGGCAACGAAGTAAAGTAAAAGTATATACCTTTAGATTTACTTTGAAAGTTTCAATACTTTTAGTGCAAAATAAAATGAGCAGCACATTTTCTATTAAAATTATTTCAAGCAAATGTTATGTTCCTCAAATATTTTGTACAATTTCACTTGCCTTAGGGCCAGAAGGTCCTTTGTCACCAGGAGGTCCTTTTGGTCCTGGTTTTCCTGGTGGACCTGGTGGGCCGTTAGGTCCCTTGTCACCATCCTCTCCTTTGTTACCTGGTTTACCATCAGGGCCCTTGAATCCCTTTGGTCCAGGACCTCCATTATCACCATCAGGTCCATCTGGACCCATGGGGCCCTTTGGACCAGGTTTACCATCAGGTCCTTTGTCTCCGTCCTCACCATCCTCACCTTTTGGTCCAGGTTTACCATCTGGTCCTTTCTTTCCAGGAGGTCCATCTGGGCCATCTGGTCCTTTTGGTCCTGGTCCGCCAGGATTGCCAGGCATTCCTTTGTCTCCATTTTCACCATCTTTTCCATCTTTTCCGTCATCTCCATCTGGTCCTTTAGGTCCAGGTTTTCCTTTCATTCCCCTTTCTCCAGTAGGTCCTTTCTCCCCATTTTCTCCATCAGCACCATCAAATCCTGGTGGTCCAGGATAACCAATGGGTCCTTTGTCACCTTTAGGTCCTTTGGGTCCTGGGAGACTTGGACCTGG
This sequence comes from Cryptosula pallasiana, assembly GCA_945261195.1. Taxonomy (NCBI): domain Eukaryota; kingdom Metazoa; phylum Bryozoa; class Gymnolaemata; order Cheilostomatida; family Cryptosulidae; genus Cryptosula; species Cryptosula pallasiana. The sequence continues at coordinate 6,890,229 of OX183132.1, read as the reverse complement.
CAGGCTATCACCTGTATCACCTTTTCTTCCTTTAGGTCCAGGTTTACCTGGACTACCTGGTTTTCCCTGCAAAAATTCATGTTTGTTTTTAGAGGTTTGTAATAAATACTGTTAAATCTTTTGTTTGCAAAAAATTCTGATAACTTATCACAGATGAAAACTTTATGCTTACAGGTGGTCCTCGTGGTCCAGCCTTGCAGCCACAATTCTTTTTGTAGTATGTTCTCTTTTCTCTCTTCAACAATAAGAAACATCACTGGTTACATAACTGATAAGGAGCAATGCTATAGCATTGACTAGCTAAACTAAACATTACAATACTTTTGCTTTAAAACCAGCAACCTTTTTTCATTGTTAAGCCAAATAAATGTGTAGTTGTACATTTCCTTTTTAAGAATATAAAACGATTTGATGACTTTACTTAATTATAAAACCATAGCACAAACTGTTCCTTTTATGTTCAACTTTTTTCTATTGAGTAAACTTCAAAGGCATTTGTTGCTCAACAATTTATTGGGAATGATACTTTTTGGTAGACATTATGTTTTTAGCAAATATTGTAACTGTTGTCTTAGACCAAAAGTGTTGAATATAGGCTCACATGGATGATTGGTAATTTTTGGTTGTATCAATTGAACATTGTAAAAAATTAAATGCACATCGCATAAATAATACCCTTGTTTATGTTTTTTCAAACAAAAAGCAAAAGGCACTCAAGTAAGATTTTCTAAACTTACCAGCGAGGCAGTGTCAACATCGTCACCTTGGGCTAATTCTACTTCCAACTTGACAATTCTGGTGCTGTCCTAGAAAATAATCATGCATAACTTTCAAAGAACAAGACAGAGCATGTAATGGAGTACAGCAGGAAGTCAAAGTCAAGTGGTCAAGTAGTTCAAGTCAGTTTTTTTGACACGGCTAATAACTCTTTTGAGACCAGAAAGCCATGACTTGATTGGGCCCTGAACCCACCAACTGCTCATCACAACCCATACACTCTAACCACTGGGCCATCAAGCCTTCAAGTTATCTGGTTTGTTAAACCACATTTAAACTATAATACTAACCTGATCAAACCTCTTATACATGTAACCAATCATGAACAGGTTTGCAAGCACTAGGCCAACCAAGGTTACGGCGATGATTGCTGTTCCATAGCCATACAGCCTCAGTTTTGCCTTGTTTGCTTCTTCGGCGCTGTAATCTGACTTCTCCATCTAAGAACGGAGCACAAAGATATCATTTTGGTACATGAACCAATTAGTGAACCACAAGTCACATTACTTATCTCACTTACCTTGTTGGGAGAAAATAAAGCGTGTCCAGTGAGAGATGCAACTACTGCAGAATTGTTAGAACCTGTTTGTTTATATATGCTAACTGAAGCATTCTGATTGGTCACACCTTGTGTTTCATTTGTCTAATCTCTACCCAGTCGGAGGTTTGTTGTGTTGATGGATGGATAATTGATTGTGACATTGTTGACACGGCACACGCCTGTGATAAAGTAGGTACCAGTATCACGGTAATCTCTGTGTCAAATATCACATTACTTGTTGGCTATCGATTGTTCTATCAGCCATAATAAACTATTGAGCTGCTATTTTGTTTTGTTAAGCCTGGTTCACATACATATCGTAGATGCTCGCAAGTGATCACAGGTCATCGTACGATAATCTGCGATGCATGTTCACATAAACTTGGCATACTCATGATCGCAAGAGGTATAATCACTCTCTTGACTGGAAGGTAATAAAATCTCGAAGCCCGTCTTCACTGACCAACGACTACATAAATACTAAATGAATTATCGTTGTTCAACTACACCGACCTATATATTATTTTTAACAACTTTATTATATTGTTACTCATATTATCATTAAATATTATTCCATATCTTTCAATTAAATTTTTTAACTGTTGTTTAATGGTACATTATTATTTTTTACCATATCTTAATATATCTTTTTTTAATCTATAATTTATAATAATATACTAATTATGCTATTATATAAAAATTTACAGAAAATATATATATTTATACATTTAAATAAACTATCATAATATTTCATTCGGAAAATTGATAATAAATAATAATTAATATGCATAATTAAACAATAATAATTTTATTATCTATTATAATTTTTTGATGGCAGTCATGTTTACATGAGTAACCTTGAACTAACTGTGGTTTTTGAAAAAGAAAGTAAGAAAATTGTACACCCCATCGTATGACGTCGCAGGAAATTTTGTTCAGCTGAACTTTTCTTTGAGCCCCTGCGACAGCGTGCGACATCATACGAGCCACTGCAAATCCAGGTTCACATACATCGCAGATCGTCGTACGAGGATCTGCAATCACTTGCGAGCATCTACGATATGTATGTGAACCAGGCTTTACCTTATTGCACAAATATCTTTGTTAGAGGATATTAGATAGTTTGCTTACTATTTACCCAATAATTTTAGAAAAAAAATATGCTTACGATTTGCGCATGAAATTTTGAGAGAATTGCTAATGTCGTAAGCTCTTGAAAGGATTCGAGAACAAGTTTTCTGAGTGTGAAGATTGTGTTATGAATTTCAACTCATGAAACCTGAGAAATGCGTATCTACTCGCACAATTTTGAGTTAAGAAGTTAGAGAAAAAAGTAACTTTGGATTATTGTTTCTGGATAGTTCAAACCTGTGACAGCATAAGAATTTGACCCGCCATGTAATAAAGCTACCAATTTTACCGCTAAAAAACTTTGCATATGTTCAATATGTTCACCTATATTGATGCATTAGTTTATCAGCTTCCGTGAACACTAGTGAAATTGGTTGATAAGTTTTGGGTGCATCAATCACAGCGTGTATCAAAACTTCGTCAGCCAAATAGTTGCATTTTATTATTTAAAACCAAGGGAAATGATAGAATTAGTGAAAAAAGAAAGTTATGATATGCAAAAAGGATTGTAGAAACATTTTGATGAGTAAATTTTAGTTTTTGATTTTCTAAGTCATGGAGAGTTAAAAGTATTTATAACAATTATAGTAATACCATACCAGAAACAAAATAATAAGAGTTTAAGTTGTGTAAACTTGCTTGTCAACTATTACCTCAAGTAAAATTCGTTGCGACATTGATCAATTTTTTATTAAAACTAGTTTTTACAAATTATTGTCAAAAAATTTTTTTATTGGCATTGCATTGCGCAAATGTTACAGCTTTGACAAAACTTGTTTATATTTTTTAAACATCCATTAAAACTATCAAACCTTTTGATCAAACCATTCGTTGAAACTTTAATGTGAATTCTGAATTCAGTAATAATTAGGTTAGGTTACCAGAGTTTGGATATTGGTTTATCAATTTGAATATGACAATCTGAATGCTGAGCTCAAGTACTTTTTCTGTTGCTGAATGTTAAAACACTAATTATCTTGTGGTAGACCAAGAAAACTGAGACCGGCTCTATCTTGAGGACAAGACAGTTCTGTGTCTCAATTAATGTCATATTTTCCATCTTACTGCACTAATCCTCCACATTATTTTACTAACGTCTCGTGCCAAAACATTAAAACTTCCATATAGCTACCGACTGGCATGAACCGACACTGTGACTAGCAATTTTTTGCTCATTTTCTAGCTATTAAATCTCTCAAAACTCTTTCTAGAGCCATTCAATAATAAATCAATATTCTGCTAGTGTTTGCCATCTCCTTTTATGCATATAATGGCAGACAATTGTCGTTACTACATACAAGTATTTTCGGTGACTCACAGTTGGGCAACAATAATAACATAGCTTGTTCAAATCAAATTCATGTGAGCTATTTTTTCGCCAGTACCTGGTTGTGCTTACAGCACAACCAGGTACTGAGGAAGAAAATAACTCAAATAAATATGATCTGACCACACTACCTTGTTATTGTTGCCCAAACGTGAATCACAGAAAACTTGTTCCAAGTTATGCAACAACCGTTTCCTAATACCCTGGTTTTTGATAAGGATGTGACAATAAATTGACAAATATAAATTGCCAAACAAACTAAACAATGGCAAAAGGCCATTTTTATGTTATTTATTTTTTTTGGCTTCCGATCTTGTATTTTGAGCTTTAATGATATCAAGTTCTGTTCACTGGCTGAAGTATTGTTAAAATGTTTGAATAAACATATTTGGTTATTTTTTGTTGTTAAAAAGCAATGTGTTCATTGTATAAATAGAAATGGTTCTCAAATAACAGGTACTTATTTTCACTCTACAGGAAGCGGTTTTTGGCTAACCAAAAATTCATGATTAAAATTTCAAAACAAAAAACATGAAAAAAAAATTTTAAATTAAACTTGAATGTTTGTTAAAACTCATTTCAAATGCTAGTAAATTTCTTAGCCATCTAAATATTTTTATTTTGTTGCTAAATTCCGGAAAATGTTCTAAATCTATTGCCATTGCAACTGATAAACTGTGTATCTCTTTGGTCAGTCTTTTATTAAGCAATGTATAGTGCCACAGGCTGAGGATAGTTCCGTACTTTGTGTTGTGGTAAGCAGCTTAAAAAACTAAGTGAGACCACGCTTACAAGAATCAATTTTCCTTAAAAGTTTGCCGATGCATCTTGTCACACAAACAAAAATTGTGCAATTTTTGCAGTGACACGAGCTGAGAGGCACCCACCCAGTATTGGTGGGCTCAAGCATTAAGTTGCAGCTAACTTATAGTGTCTACCATTTCTGATTATTCTAGCTTAGGTATAATGTAAACAATGAGTGCTAGAAGATGGTAAGATTAATATCATATAATTAATTAATTAATTAATTTTCTTAAATCCATTTTAATTTTTATCAACTAAATTTAATTTTTTCAAATCTGAGCGAATATTGTTTGTTGAAATTATTTTCATTTTTTGACGTAAACATATTTAAACGTTTAAAAATCAAGTAAGAATTTCTTGAAATTGATTACTATTTATAATATTTTTGTAAATGGTAAAAGTTTAATTATATAGGTAATTAAAATTCCCTTTGACTTCATGGAACACCACTATATGGTAAGAAACATCTTATCACACCACAACCAATAAACTCAGCTGCATAAACACAATTGTAACTGCATCAGTGATTACGATTGGTCAACTCCTAGTTGAAAAACTCATTAACTGTGTGTCCCATCTGTTAGAATGCCAACTTGCGACCGTGTTTGCAGCCACCAATTAGATGCAGACACAATTTCTCTCGAGTAAACATGTCTAAACGCCTCTAATGGGACTTTGGAGCAGCCACAGCAGTAACTATATACAACATTACATAAATAGAGTTGTTAAAGGCAACAAAAATTCTAAGCTTGATTGTTGTCAAGAATCAATAATATTTCGAAAAAAGTTCAACGGTGATTGAAAACAAACTGCACAATAAACATTCAACTGTTTTAATAGCCTTAAAATAATAAATTGAAAAAATGAGCGATTTCATATTTTACTTGATCGATAACATGGCAAAATAACGAATAAATGTATGACAGTATCATTCCCACCAAAGTAGGTTTAGCAGATCTTCCAAAACAATAGGTGCTGTACTGCATTATAAACAGCTCTTTAGAAGTGCAGTTTTAAACCAAGTAAAAAAAAAACAAATGCTTGTAGGAAGCAATGAAAGTCTGTACAATCACCTCATCACCTGCCTTTTAATGTCAGTACTTTATAAATAATCCTACATCACTTTGTAATTAATCACTGATGACAGAGTGTGCCCTAATGACAAATAATGACAAATGGGACAATGCTTCCTTTGTCAAACACGGCTTCCAGGGGTATAAAAGAGTTGGCATGACTGCAGAAATCAGAGCAAGTCTGAACCTCAAAAGCCTCTCAGTCACAGCATCAACTACACAGTGAGTGAAAAAGTTATAATGTTTGTCTCTTTAGCTTCTCTAGTAACTAAAGTTTGTCTGATGAGCTGCAGACTTTGTCTTAGAAAAGTTCTGTTAGCAAAATAGCACTCCATCTTCTGTTTTAGATGGAGAAAGGGGATAACTCGATTGCACAAGCTAACAAGGCTAAGATTAAAGCCTTTGGCTATGGCACGGCCCTCATTGGACTTTTTATGGTTGGACTCGTTGTTAGTAACATCCTCATGTTTAACTACATGTACAGTAAGTTCGATCAGGTGAGAACTATCAAATTGTTACCCAAATAAAGGCTCATGGTCTTGTATATTTTCCAAGATTGCAACAAAGAACTAACATTACTGATTAAATGATCTCTATTGTAACAACTAAAATTTTCTTTTGATAGGAAAGCCAAAAGATTGGAGAGCTTGAAGTCAAACTTGCCAGACAAAATGACTTGCAAGTAGAGTCCACCACCAATGATGAAGAGGCAGTTGTAAGTGTTTTAGCACTGCAGCTTTTAACTATGAAGTTAATACTTTTGTCATACGAAATGTTTTGATAAACTTTCGATAACAACGATTTGTATTAAAGTTCACTTTTTTTGGAGAGAAGATTTGACTCTGATTGTTTTAAATAGTAAAGCAGTGTCGTATATAAATGCTTTAGAGAGAGAAACGAACATATCACAAAGGCAGTTGCAAATGTCCTCCAGGGCCACGAGGATACAAGGTAAACTTGTTAAAACTTATTACAATAAAAACTGCCAATTCATTCCCGTTATTTTTGGGATTAGTGATTATACTAAATGCTTGAGCACATAATTATACAAAGCTTAATCTTTACATATAGGGCTCTACAGGAAAGCCTGGACCTCAAGGACCAAAGGGAGATAAGGGCCATCCAGGAGTTGGAGAGCCTGGTGTTGGAAAGCCAGGACCAAAAGGTGACACTGGACCAAAAGGACACCCAGGACCTCGAGGTGTACCCGGCAAAGATGGATCAGATGGTGGCCCTGGACCTAAAGGAAACACAGGACCAAAAGGAAACCCAGGACCACAAGGACCCAAAGGAAACCCTGGTAAGGATGGCAAAGATGGTGAAGACGGAAAAGATGGACCCAAAGGAAACCCAGGAAAGCAAGGTGAACCTGGAAAACCAGGAAATGCAGGTGGCCCTGGACCTCAAGGACCAAAAGGAAACCCTGGACCACAAGGAGAGCCAGGAAATCCAGGCACACAAGGAGAGAAAGGCAATCCTGGTCCAGCTGGACCACAAGGAAAACCTGGAGCTCCAGGAAAAGATGGTAAAGATGGCCCACGGGGCCCAACAGGAGACAAAGGAATGCCAGGAAAACCTGGTGCTAAAGGCGATACAGGACCTAAAGGTAACCCAGGACCTAAAGGACCAGCTGGTCCAGCCGGGCCCAAAGGAAACACTGGACCCAAGGGACACCCAGGTCAAAAGGTAAGTTTTGTAATTTGGTCACAAAATTTAATTAGAATTGATAAAAACAATAGATGGCTTTGCAATATCATGTCTTGGCACAACTAGTCATTCACTTTGGTATTTCAGGGAGAACCAGGATCCAAGGGCAAACTATACGAATACAAAGGACATGGCAAGGGAGGTGATTACCATTAAAGATTACAGCTTAGAGACAACACAATTACATTACAGGGTTTTTGAAACGATTTGAAATTGGCTGGGCTACTTGACTTATAATTTTTTTGTGAACTTCATGTGGTTTTTGTACACGATTTAGAATAAATGCATCACAATTATACCCTAACCTTTCTTTATTGGCTATTATTCTTCAAAGCTTGTTTGAAATGTCAAACCAAGTTTGTACATTGCAGTTGAGATAACCAAAGCTAAACCCACAGGTCCTTCTTGTGATAAAATACACAAAACATTAGAACAAATACTTTGAATCACACATAAATATTTGTTAAAACTTATTTAATGCTAGTAAATTAATTAGCCATCCAAATATTTTCATTTTTGCTAATGTACAAGAATAGTCTAAAACTTTTGTGATTCCAACTGATAAACTGTGTATGTGTCAGCTCGGTCTTTTACTGAACAATGTATAGTACCACAGGCTGAGGACAAGTTTCGTACTTTGTGTTGAGGTGATCATAATGCAGAACCAAGTGAGGCTGCACTAATAAGAAAAAAAATTCCTTTGAAGTATGTCATTGCCACATCTTCTCCAATCTACTGCCTGGTGGTGAGTGGGTGATTGAAGTTGAGTGTACAGAGATGAAACGGAGAAGGTAAGACACTCCAAAAAGTAAGAGATGTAAAAAAGCTACCACTCTTAGCTGACTTTTCTGCTCAGTTGTGACCAGACTTGTAAAATAATAGAAAGTTGCCAGAAGGTCTCACAGACGAATTAAATGCTATCAGCAACAACATGGCAGTCAACCTGCTCACCTACTAGTGGTATGAAAAACAAAACTATTTTAATAACCTGAAAAATTGGTCAGGAACGTCCTTCCTTGAAACCAAACCACCAGCTGAATAAATATCAGTAGAGATACTCACTGTCAAGAGAAAATTGCAATACAAACAGTAATATAATTTTATGTAGTTTAATACCACACCGCCAAATAATTTTCATTTACAATTTTAAAAAAAATCAGATCGTGATTTCTGTTTTTAACAGTTCCATTATCATTAATTTTGGAGAAACACTCTGTGCCTTATGGAATGACATGACTGGATAAGTTTTGCATTGTTTGAGCAAGGAGTTTGAGCTACAGGTTAAACATACACCGCATTTCAAACAATGTATTAAGTAAAAGAAACTATTAAGCAGTTGTTATCAACGCACAGAAATATTTGGGAGAGAGTAAATGCTAGATTAACCATAACACCAAACACACCATTTTATCGGAATTTGTAGTGTCTTACCTTTTCACTCATTCTTCTTATATACTCTCCTTAGCTATCCTCCACCAGCAGGCCAGTAGATTGGAGACGCCTGTGGTCATTACATCTCGTAACACAAAAACAATCATGCAACCTTAGTGGAGGCGAAAGCTGAGAGGCACCAACCCAATATTGTTGGGTTCGTTTGTTAAGTTGCAGCAACTTTATAGCAATGCCATACATGTCAAATAACTTTGTTGTTTAATATAGTGTGCCCAGTATTTTGGTTATTCAAGCTCAGATATAATGTAAACAATGATAGCTATAAGATTGTAAGATTTTTATTAGTTAATTATTACCACTATTGCTATAAAACCCTACCAATTTTAGTCAAATAGATTTTAATTTAACAAAGTTTTGCAGCATGAACAAATATCATTTAGTAATTATTATTAATTTAGACACAAAAATGTTTGAACTTTGCAGCACATTTTCTTCAATTTATTGTAGAAATTTTCTAACCATTTATTAAAGTTTGTTGCAAAGCCTCAAAATTTCATAATTTATGCAAAATTCAAAAAACACACTGAATTCATAGAGAACTAATACATCGTAGAAAAACCTTAATTACTAAATACAACTAATAAACCCAACTGCATAAACAGAGCGCAATTAAGTCAGTGATCATGATTGGTCAACTCTGAGCTGGCAAACTCAACAAGTGTGCGTCTCAGCTGTATACTGTACTGTAATTCATTTTCATCAGCATGATAACAGCACAAAAGGATGTAACAACATTAGCTAATGATGAGGATCAACGTGCGCAATAGCAAGACCAGTCAAGGTACAGGCCTGTGCCAGCAATCATTCACCCCGCAAGGCAACTACCATATCAGCGAGCCAGAAAATGCTGCCTGGTTTTAAAATTGTTAAGGCTGCTAATCTCTCCTCAAGTTTGACTGGTAACTTGCAACTGTTTCAGCAGCCACCAATTGCAGTTGCTTTTGTGTAAACAAGGTTAAACCCTTGTTCAGGGACTTTGGAGCTATCACAACAGTTACAATATTCTATTACATGGGGTGCATTGTTAGATATAACACAAGCTAAAAAGTTTGATTGTTTTTATTACAATTCCGTTATATTTTGGAAAGTGATGGAAAATACATAGTACATTCAACTGCCTTAATAGCCCTTGAATCATAAATTGCAAAGTGAGTTATGCTAGGAGCTATTTGAAAAATACAATAGCAGCATAGAACACACAGCAGCATCATTTGTATCCAGGTAGTTACAGTAGATCTTCGAAGACAAGAGTATTCGCGACCTGTTCGTCGAACAAAATACAAAAAATAATAGGTGTTCGTAATTCAATATGTCGCGTGTGCAACGGAACATTAGTTTAGAACAACATAATATTCTCTAGAATACTATAGTTTACCGAACAAATCATAAAGAAGATAACTCCCAATTTTCAAAATAATCTCGAAAATAATAAAATTTGAACTGCTACAAACTGAAATAGTTTGTCAAGCTGTCCTTCAATTTAGTAAAATTTGAACACTTGCAATTATTTTGAATTATTTTTCAAGGTTATAAAACCGGTCTATGAAAATGAAAAAAATCAACTCTCTCATTATTATTTATTTAGTGTTCAGTTTCATTCGCAACCTACAAACAATATAAATAAATACTTGCTGAATATTTTTTTTATTCAGTGAGCTACTTTTTTTTGACCCACGAGTTCCGAACAAAATGATACTTTATTGATTAAATTTATTGCCGGTCTGATTTTTTTTATTGCAACGTGTTCAGCGAACAGAGGTCGCGAATACTCTTATTAGGTACTGTACTGTACAAAGAAACACAGAAAGCAAATTGCTAAATAATTGTAGGAAGCAAGAAAAGTCTGTACCAACCACCTCATCACTTGCCTTCAAGTGTCAGTATTTCCCATATGTGTAAAACGTTATCATAAATAAATAATCCTACATCACTTTGTAATCAATCACTGGTGACGGAGTGTGCCCTGATGGCAAATAATGACAAATGTGACAATGCTTCCTTTGTCAAAAGTGGCTTCCAGAGGTATAAAAGAGTTGGCATGACTGCAGAAATCAGAGCAAGTCTGAACTTCAAAAGCCTCTCAGTCACAGCACCAACGACACAGTAAGTAAAAACATAGATATACTTTTATGTAAACATAAATATATGTTTTTACAAACTGGACTTTGCTAAGACATTGTCCGCAGCTCATCAGACAAACATCAGTTGCTAGAGAAGCTAAAGACAGTAACCACTAGCATCTAATGTTTGTTTGATGAGCTGCGGACAATGTCTTAGCAAAGTTTAGTTTACAAAAAAAATAGCACTCCATCTTCGTTTTAGATGGAGAAAGGGGATAACTCGATTGCACAAGCTAACAAGGTTAAGATTAAAGCCTTTGGCTATGGCACGGCCCTCATTGGACTTTTCATGGTTGGACTCGTTGTTAGTAACATCCTCATGTTTAACTACATGTACAGCAAGTTCGATCAGGTGAGAACTATCAAAATGTTACCCAAATAAAGGCTCATGGTCTTGTATATTTTCCAGGATTGCAACAAAGAACTAACATTACTGATTAAATGATTTCTATTGTAACAACTAAAATTTTCTTTTGATAGGAAAGCCAAAAGATTGGAGAGCTCGAAGTCAAACTCGCCAGACAAAATGACTTGCAAGTAGAGTCCACCACCAATGATGAAGAGGCAGTTGTAAGTGTTTTAGCACTGCAGCTTTTAACTATGAAGTTAATACTTTTGTCATACGAAATGTTTTGATAAACTTTCGATAACAACGATTTGTATTAAAGTTCACTTTTTTTGGAGAAGATTTGACTCTGATTGTTTTAAATAGTAAAGCAATGTCGTATATAAATGTTTTAGAGAGAGAAACGAACATATTACAAAGGCAGTTGCAAATGTCCTCCAGGGCCACGAGGATACAAGGTAAACTTGTTAAAACTTCTTACAATAAAAACTGACAATTCATTCCTGTTATTTTTGGGATGAGTGATCGTACTAAATGCTTGAGCACATAACTATACACAGTCTTAATGTTTAAATATAGGGCTCTAAAGGAAAGCCTGGACCTCAAGGACCAAAGGGAGATAAGGGCCATCCAGGAGTTGGAGAGCCTGGTGTTGGCAAGCCAGGACCCAAAGGTGACACTGGACCAAAAGGACACCCAGGACCTCGAGGTGTACCCGGCAAAGATGGATCAGATGGTGGCCCCGGACCTAAGGGAGACACAGGACCAAAAGGATTTCCAGGACCACAAGGACCCAAAGGAAACCCTGGTAAGGATGGCAAAGATGGTGAAGACGGAGAAGATGGACCCAAAGGAAACCCAGGAAAGCAAGGTGAACCTGGAAAACCAGGAAATGTCGGTGGCCCTGGACCTGAAGGACCAAAAGGAAACCCTGGACCACAAGGAGAGCCAGGTAATCCAGGCACACAAGGAGAGAAAGGCAATCCTGGTCCAGCTGGACCACAAGGAAAACCTGGAGCTCCAGGAAAAGATGGTAAAGATGGCCCACGAGGCCCAACAGGAGACAAAGGAATGCCAGGAAAACCTGGTGCTAAAGGCGATACAGGACCTAAAGGTAACCCAGGACCTAAAGGACCAGCTGGTCCAGCTGGACCTAAAGGAAACACTGGACCCAAGGGACACCCAGGCCAAAAGGTAAGTTTTGTAATTTGGTCACAAAATTTAATTAGAATTGATAAAAACAATAAATGGTTTTGCAATATCATGTCTTGGCACAACTAGTCATTCACTTTGGTATTTCAGGGAGAACCAGGATCCAAGGGCAAACTATACGAATACAAAGGACATGGCAAGGGAGGGGATTACCATTAAAGATTACAGCTTTGAGGCAGCACCACTACGAGTCTTTTCAATTATATGAATTTGGCCAGAGTACTTATTTTATAATTTTTTTAATGAATTTTATGTGGTTTTTGTATGTGATTTAGAATAAATGTATCACAATTATACTCTAGTCTTTCGTTATCGGCTATTATTCTTTAAAAAAAATTTGATGATTTGACAACAATCAAGGTGTGTACACTACAATTGAAACAGCTAAAGGTTGAACCATAAACGTTTTTTTTTGTTGAGAAAACGGCAAAACTCATATACAAAGTAAAGCAATGCAAAACACTCCAAAACATGCAAAGTTACCAAAATAGAGAAATGAATGAACTTCACTTTTTCGAGGTGATAGAAATATCAGAAATTAAAGTGAGCAAAAGTCAATTTTGAATAATAACGTACGGTTATATTTGCTTCTTCCATGCAGCTCGGACAAAATTTCGGAAACCTGTACTTCAACTACATGTCTTTATTCGTAGCCATTCACTACAACAGAGGAGTTGTCTTCTTTTTAACTAGCAATCCTGTGTCATCAATCATTGCTCTTTACCAGTGGTTGTTAAAACTGAAATTTGAACCGTGGATCAAATTATTTCTTTTAGTCAATTAGTTTCATGAAAACTTGATGTGTTATATCTTTCAAAAATAAACTATTACCAAACATTGTTATCTACTAAAATTGATCAAAATTTTTCAGTAGTGTTGGTTTTGTGGTAATCTTAATTCTTTTAATCGACAATAGTGACAAAGTGTAAGCAAAGTAACTGTTCAAGCATCAAATGGAAATATTTTGGTGCTAAACTATGGTATGTAAAAAAGTTGTTGGTGCTATAAAAATAATCACATAAATATTTCATTCCAAGACTATATTAACTGAGAAGGTTTTTGAGGCCGACTTTCACTTTGAGCTGTTGATATCGCTTATATCTGCTCTGTGAGCCTTTGACCAGCCTTACCCGCCCCCCCCCCCCCACCCTCCGCTTTCACTATTTCAAGTGAAGTCAATCAGCGGTTATTCAGGTTCAAAGCGTGTATAGCTCTTTTAAAAAGTCGTCTGCTCAACACAAGTGAAGGCAACTACAACTTTGCCAATTATCAGTTAATATGAGCTAGCAAAGTGGTAAGCTGCAAAAGCAGGTAAGTTTCAGCAATATTATATAGTATCTGTCATATTGTCTCAGCCATGCGTTAGTGGTTAGATATGCTTCTTGACGCCAGTAGGTCCAATTCCATAACCAGATGGTAAAACATGAGTTCAAACTGCAACATCCGTTTTAGTCTAACACTAGTTGTTTTAGGACTAAAATTATGGACTGAATGTATTTATTTTATTGTCATGTAATCTAAAAATTTTCATCATCAAAAGGTCTAGTCTGGTGAACGTCTACAAGTGAGGATAGAATATCATCTGAAAAACTAATGCTTGAATTTTTGCTCAAGCTCTTGAAAAATAATTATTTAATAATACTTGTATATGTGTTGATCTAGAATGGTGTTAAGACAGTTTTTGATAGTCGACTTGTTGCTTTTTTGAATAAACTTAGACAAGACATTAGGTCACTTTGTTTCTGAGTAATTTCGCATGAACCATTTATAAACACTAGTGTAAAAATTGTTATGCTTATAAAGCATGTTTATTAAACTTTTTATGGTAAAAAACTATCAGCACAATAGAAAATTTGATAACAATTCATTCGAATTCACCTGTAGCTTACTTCAGAGCATGAGGCAAGAACTGGTACCTTTTTCTTTCATTCAATAGGATTCATGTGAGTGTAAAATGCACTAGAATATATGCAGGTTTTTTTCAATTTCATTCTGCGAAAATATCTCAAGCCTGTTGCTGATTTTTTTTTAATTATCATCGCACATTTTAAAGCAGAAAGGTTACATATACTTTATAAAAGTCCCGCAAGCAGAAAAAAGTGATAAATCATTTGGAAATTGAATGAAAGTTTTTTTAAAACTGTGGCTGACTATTTTGCAGCTTGTAGTGCAACTATAAAAAATAATTATCATTGCATTACAGTAGCAATAAATTTTTTCTTCAAATTGGTATTGAAACTCTGACAAAATGAAAATCATAAACTTTTTTCATTTTAGTGTTTTTATATCAAAAAGTGCTTTCAGCTGGGTGAATGCAAACAACCTCGGCTAAATTTCAACTGTTCTCAAAGCTGGACGCCGTATAGGCGTGTAAAAAAGAACTTATTGAGTTGTCTTTCCTTAAAACAGTTATATGTCGTACAAGGCAGAATGAAAATTTCAAAATAAGAAAAGAAAATTTTTTTTATTATTTCATTATAATACGTAAATGTTTCTGCTAATCAACGCAACCAAATGAACAATAAATTTGGAGCCGCTAATGTATTGATACTGTGACAGACAGATATTCAAAATCATAATTTATCATAATTATTAACTATGGTCTAGCATCAAGTTCAACAATCGTTGCGCCCAGGATAAAGATTGTATATATTGCGGTATCCAAAACGGAAATATTGATTGCCCTAAAACAGCTTTGGTTTTCATAGCAATGCATAAATATAAAAAGATAGCTCCTAACTTTGCAAACCACCGCTTTACATTTCCCACGAAGCAACGCCATGAAGAAAAGCTATTTTGTGTTTGCTGAAACAAGAGAAACCTGCCTATTTGTCACAATTGCGACTTTGAGTTCTCTAATCGGAAAGCGCCTACCATAATTTTAAAGTGAGTTGTGCATTTTGTTTATTTGTAGTATAAGAAATATTGACCAGGATTTTGTGAATTTGTTACAACAGGTAGAGTAGCAAGCACCTGCTGTTCTTTCAGCTTCAGGCAAGAGCCAGTAGGCTATGGTAAAGCACTGGTCGTCACCAGGTAATAGAGGCAGACAAAGTCGACTGCTTCACTGAGCAGCACTACTGTGAGGTAATACAAGGCCACTCCCTAGTCGGCTTGTGTTAGTATGGACCACATTGCTAGGCCTCTTATTATTGCAAAACTCCAAGAAAGTACAAATACTAGAGAGAGTGTGGTTGAGAGCAATTGTATTATTTCATTATTCTGGCTTAGCTCCTCCATTTTTTCTGACTAGAAGGAAACTTCAACTAGTATTTATACACAAGTGATTATGTTCCTATTTCTTTCTGGCATAATGCCATAGACCTCCTTAGATCTCTAAAAACCTATTGCATTTTTTTGATGCACACGAGTTTATTCCATAGTTTTACACTGCTTAATGAGAGACCAACTCTACGCCCATAGTGCGTCTCGCGAAGCATGTCTTAAGCCCTTTAAGATTATCAATCACAGTTCTACAGTGCCAGGCCTCAGAGAATATAATCTATAACATTGTAAATCATTATTATCAACAACCTTAGCAGATTTTTTGACATTTTAATGCTTTTTGTTTGAAGAAAAGTCTCACTATTATTACTATTTTATTTTACTTCAATAGCCTTAGACAATATGGCAAAAAGTTGGCTAGCTATACAAGATAACATAAAACCATAGAGTGATTGTACAGCAGTTGTGGCTAGGGCTATAAAATGCTGCAGTAGTAGATCTAAAGATACATAGATTGATTAACAATGGATATATTAAAATAATTTCCCCAATTATTGATAGAATGTTTTTTGCAGGAAGTAGCTGAGAGAGAAGCCTACTAGAACTGTTCAGTAATTTCAGACACAATATATTTATTTAATTTTTATATTGCCATAGTTGTATTTGACAAGCTAATTTTAAATCGAAAACCCTTATCTCAAGTAAGGAAACATCAAATACAGAATTTGCTAACAAATTTGAAAAGGAGAAGAAACAGCGCTTATGCTATGGCAGAATGTATGAGACGCCAAAAGCAGACAAATCTAACGAAATATGCAGGTAGTGATGCGAATGTTAAACATATTCTATACTGTTAATAGTTTTAGGTAGTTTCATATCAAAATAATAAGTAATTGATAAAATTGAAAGAATAAAACTGATACAACAAAAGCAGATCAACTCAGAATTTCAATACATCATACTATATAGCATCCCGCTTACTGCTTTCAAGCAACTTAGGTATATTTTTACACCTTTTCTTCTGAGGCATTGAAAAATCAAATTCACTCAATTAATATGAAACTATTTCTACTAATTGAAAATATAAAGAAAATGTTTATCTAATGCAATAAATAGTATGAGCTGTTATCTGTATTTTTTCAAAGTTTTACATAAATAATTAATTTATAATTATATTAACAGAGAAAGAGATCTTGGCAACTAAATCACACTAACACTGCGATGGTTTTTGACACCAAAACAAGTCTGGCAAGCATGCACCCTTAAATAAGGCTGAGCAGATGGTGTCTCGGAGCATACCTGGGTGGTGTGACGCTTGTAAAAAATACCTAATTTAATTCAATTTCTCTAACTCATTATTAGCTTTGTACGACTAATTTCGTAGTATGTACTTCATTATTCATTTTATTATGTCCATTCTGGTGTTTAGTACACGAAAAATTCATTCTAGCATAATTATTCTACTCTCTAGTACATTCAAAATTTATCCTAGAGCATTCATTCTACTCTGTAGTACATTCCACATATTTATCCTAGAGCATTCATTCTACTCTGTAGTGCATTCCACATATTAAGTCTGATTGTATTCATTAAAAGCAATAGAACAAGCAGAGTTGTGGATTTGGAGATATGATATTCATTCTGGATGAACGTACTTTCATTTTGGATGATTGCAGCATACAAATGAACTATCGGACCATCTTATGCATAATCTCGTATTCAAAATTTTAGTGAAAAACACCATCAGAGTGGCTATATGCCTTAAATATTATATCTTTATTATTATGCGCCGTTTGTAAAATAAGTGCCACAGCATCAGCTATTTTTCATCTGTGTCTGTTCAATCAACCAATGAAATTTCCATTTCTGAAAATAATTTTAGTTGATCAAATTTTTTTAATAACCCCACATATTGCTAATCAGTAACAAATTGCTTTTTGTCGATTGAAACGAAGTTTGATTGTGAAATTTTAGAAGCTCAATGTCGTAATGTAAGTATTTAAGGTAATTGTAGAGCAGCAATAAAAGTTTTGATGGGATGTCAAGACTGAACATCATTAATTAAGCAGAGTTGTGTGCTTTCTTTCTTCAAATGATAAATTTCCTTCTGTTCTAATACTACTAACAATTAACAAAACTCATTATTGATATAAATAATAATTAATGTTAAAAATTAATACTTCAATTACTATCAGGCTAAACTGTAATAGTGCGGTGGATTCTGCCGTCCACACAACAGAACCACAATCTGTTCTCCAACAGCTGAATACGGACAGCAACTCGGTCAGCCTCTACAGGCCTGACAACCACATCTCTTTTCACCAGAGAGGACCCTGTGCCGGTATGGTCACAGGTAACTACTATGGAGGAGTATCACAACTCCACAACTATAGGTGGGCTCTCAGCTCAGGCGTATAACTCGGTGCTTTCAAGTCTACATTTAGGGTGCTTTCGGATACCCTACGCGTAGGGCTTAACGATGGGATTAAACGAGACCATTCGGAAACCCCGTTGTTGAGGGCAGAAAAAACATGGTGGCAATGGGCAATTTGGGCTCAACGATGGAAGTGACAAGCGAGGTAGGTAGCGTCGTTGACTGACCTTGACTCCACCTAGCCAACAGTTTTAACGAGTCAACTTTTATCAATCACTGTTCCTCCCCGTTTCAAGTCGTGACAATGCATTATAATGTATATAGAAAATACATCAGACGATAAAATCATCGTAATTCTTTTTTGTTTGTAAAGAAACTAAAGTGGGCTCGCTCCAGCTATACAGTTTTCACAGACGTTGATGAAAATAAATATGTCTATGGTTTATGCTCAAACAACTTCCGTTAAACGACAGTCATCGTTGAGCCCTCAACGAGTGTTCAACGACTGCCCTATTCATAGGGTATCCGAAAGCACCCTTATTGTCTCGTACAATCCGGTATAAAAGCAATGGTAGCAGCGGCAACAAGTGGCAAAAGCAAGCGAAATTTGGCAAATGGCAATAAATTACAGTCAAGCTTGGTCTTTTATAGGCTAAGCCACAGGAGGTTCACAGAGAGTAGTTGGCCTACTTTAGGAGTAGACTAGCCAAGCTTACAATATATATATAGGTAAGCAAATGCTATAACAAGATATATATACAGTCCAATCACATTACATGTACAAGCACATTTTCAATCATCGATGGCAAGCAAAAGTAGGGGGCAGAGCTAATAGTCCCATAGCCAATACAGTTAGTCACTAGATGTATCTGCATCTTTTGGGTAGGTCCTTGGTCTTTTACTAACTCTTGGTCTTGATATCTTGACATCTGGAGGCATCTAAGGTGTGAATAGGTGATACTGAGGCCCTTAAGCTATGTTTTGCACCTCTGGCTAAAGCAGCCATCTTGGTGCCGGCCCGGGATACCTTCTCAGGGCCGGTAGTCTACCGCTCATTAGCCGGTATAAGTAAATCAGTGTTTTACTTAGTGGGAACTCTACCGGCCCGTTACGCAGCTTGTGCCAGTGCTAACCATAGGTCTGTCTGATGCCAAAGGGCTATTAGAGGCACCTCTCTGAGACACTGGTCACAACAGAGTTAAACCAAAAATGGTGGACACTCATTCACATATCAGTCTGACGCTCTCTCAATAAATGTCAAAAATATCTAAAAGACCATTCCAAGTTACTTGCCATGGGCCAATATACGGAGAGAAGACACTATAAGCTCACATTTGAAGCATGAGAGTTAGGACTCTGATCAATTTATGTTGGTGATTTTTGACCAAGTTTTAAATTTCATGTCTAACTTTTTACTCACCATAACTGGCTGTAACCGAACATAGTTTTAACCTCAAATACTAGACTGCCATTGGACAGAATGAAGTTTGCTAGACACCGAGTCAAAAGATAGCGTTGCAAGTCAGTCACAAATTAAAAAGTTATTGAAATCGTTCATGAGCTGCTGTAAAAATTGTTTGTCCTTGCATTTTATTAGGATTCACAACATTGACTTACCAAGTCCTTTTTCCACTCAGTGATAGTGTCAAAAAAAACTGCTTGGCCAAACGCAGTTGAGTATTTGAGAATTACATTACATCTGGTTTAAGCTATTCGCTGTGGGCAAAAAGTTTGACATAACATTCGAAGTTTTAGTAAAGGTTTCTAACAAAAAGCAATCGGAGTGGAAAATTCTATGTACCAAATGTGAGCATGGAAGGTACTCTCTGAGAAAACTAGCCTAAGATGAGTGATTCAGTTTGTGTTTTTTAAGTATTTTTATCATCTGCTGAGAGAGCACTGAGTGATATGCAATTTGAGTTTCTACATTTTTAGTAGTGCTGCAATCTCTCTAAATTTTAATCACGACCTATTTTCTCATTTAAAAATTATTTAGCTTTATGATTTTGGCTCTATTGCTATCACCAAAATCAGATTTTTTTTTCCTACAAACACCGGCCAGTTTTTAGTCGATTAGTCATAGCAAAACTTGTGTATGACAACATTTACGATATACTCACAGTATTCAAATACGGCGCCATGCTCCTGCTCCTTTTCACCACCAGCTATGTCGCTATGTTTACTCTAAACCCCCTTCCCTCTACTGATTCATATTTCTATGATCATCTGCCTCTGCTCCCCCCCCCCCCCTCCCGTATTTCATTACATCACTCTTATTTCTCCCTACCTCAACTTGCCTTTACTTCGCTTGTCTTTGCCTTTTTCTG
The DNA here is from genome assembly GCA_945261195.1 of Cryptosula pallasiana. Taxonomy (NCBI): domain Eukaryota; kingdom Metazoa; phylum Bryozoa; class Gymnolaemata; order Cheilostomatida; family Cryptosulidae; genus Cryptosula; species Cryptosula pallasiana. Next base: position 6,869,813 of record OX183132.1, on the reverse strand, counting down.
CTTCTCACTACATGCATATCTCTACCCAATGATAAAACTAAGAGATTATATTACTTGAGTATGAGGAGATGGGGAGAGTGTAGTACAGTACAGTAATAGTTGCATTAGTGAAAGTCAGTTTTTTCTTTTTTATTCATTATGATTATGGGCCTTATGCAGAAGGCTATTTTACATCATCTTATGGGCATTCACCGCTGTTGTGTTGTCACTTCAAAGCAATGGCTTATGGGCATTCACCGCTGTTGTGTTGTCACTTGAAAGCAATGGCTAATGAAAAGAATTGGCCACTATGGGCCACCATAAAACAATGTGAAAATTGCTTTTCTCATCAATTTGAGGGTCAGTGTTATATAAACGCTCATTTTAGCTACATTGACCACAAAGAAACAGTTTATACTAAACACTGATGCCCTCTCCCCTACCCTCTAATTAATAATTAGTTTGTTAGATGCTGGTTAATAGGTAGCTGAAGTATCAGTCTGTTATAAGCAATAATAAAATTAATATTAGTTTTTTTCAAAGCAACTTAATATTTGGACTAGCTGTTACCCAGCATCTAACATAGAAATTATTCACTAATTGTGCTGAAAACTATCTTTGCTATCCTACTATGTTTCTGTGCAATCAATAAAGCTAAAACTAGCATCATCAAATTGATGAAACAGGCAGATTTCACATTACGTTTCCATTAGGCATTGTTCGCAAATGACACTGCAAATGCAGTGCATGCATGTAGAAATCGTGTCAAATAGTTTTCTGCATAAAGTTTATTAGGATGCAAACATGCGGATGAAAATTCTGAGGACAAAACTAATGGAAGCAAAAATTAAAATAATCGAGTTGATCAATTGACATATTTTCCAATTCAACCAAGTCGTGTGTTTGCAGTAATTTTTGTCACAAACAATTTGCCTCATGCTCATTTTCATTTTAATGCCGTGCTGGGAATAAGTGAAGGCAATGGTTTTTAAGAGCTGCAGCCAAGTAACCAAGCACTAAAAGAAGGCCTACTTCTAAACACAAGGGCCTTTCGCTGGATTTGCACCAGCATAAGGTCACTGATTGCCAGCACAGCATTGTTATGAAAATTAATAGGATTCAGTTTTTACCAAATATAAGCAGCGATTTGTGCATTATCTGAGACAGAATTTCCGGCAAAACTTGAAAAAACGGTTATTAGGCAGCAGATCAATTTCACACTTATTTTTCGTTGTGCAGTAATTTAGTGCGGTAGTGTTGATACGAGGTTAACGGTAGATCAAAAAGCAAAGAACAGGCCGATAGACCCAGATAAGGAAAGTCACACAGCCTGTAGGCCAGCGAAAAAGCCGGCAAACACAGCAGGACTACATATGGGAATCTGCGGTAAACACCAGTTCCACCGAATTCACATCAGCTTCTACCACCTTTATCCACCAGGTACAAGTCTAGCAACTACATACCTGCCATGCCAAATTGAAAGTTAGTCAACACTAGGTGCAGCCCCAACCTGCTAGCAAAGATCATCTTCGGCCGCCAACCAACGCAGAGACAGCAGGAACTCCAGCAATACTCAGCACGTCGATTGATGGTAGACAGTAATAAGCTGCCATTTTATTGGCTAATAAAAGTGTCAGGGAGAGTACGCAACATACCATACACCGAGACTTTCGTAGTGACACAGATAAACAAAGGTACGATACTGGGAATGCCATTTTTAGCTGGACAACAATACAACATGAGTTTTGACCAGCCGGACCTTATATGCATGAGAAAGAGCTAGTCTACTCGACTGACATAGTCGAGCCCTCATCTCAAAAGTTCAAGCACAGCGGCTCACCCAGATCCCTCCAGAATTGGAGGCCACCATCCCTTGCCACTTTACCATGCGAGAACACTGCGAACAAGGAGTCATAGAGAGCATCCTTGGTAGCAACTCGTTGGCCACCAGCATCAACCATTCAGGTGACCAAGGACAGGTGCTTGTCCGATGCATCAACCTTACTCAAAGTTCTATCCAGCTTGCCCCAGGAGAGATTATAGCCACCTATACAAGTATAACAGAAGATGAAGGATATCAACAGACAGTACCCAAAGCCCAACAAATATCATGGTTGACCACCCGGCAGATACCTGACCATCTGGAGGACTTGTAGAAAAGGGCATGCAGAGGATTGCTGACCACACACAGAGGAAACAACTCAACACTACAGCTCCACCAGACAGTGTCCAGCAAATACAGTGGCAATACTGGTCAAAGAAGCCTGGTAGAACACTCCATACCTGTGACAGAAGGTGCTGGACACACCGACTGGAACCACAAAAGGAGGCAGAGACAAAACATCAGGGGCAGAAGCAGTTAAAACAGGGCTTGATAGCGTCAGAAAATGGAGCCTGGAGTTCTCCAGTCGTCCTCACCGGAAAGAAGAACAGATCGTGGAGGTTCTTGCGGACTATCGCAGGCTGAATGATGTCACACATCAAGATCCCTACCCGATTCTAAGGATTATTAAGGCCCTCACGACCTTGCAGGGAACAGGTTTTTCAGAGCATTGGGCCTTACTAGTGGGTACAGGTAGGTACCACTAGTTGCGGATACAGGGGAGAAATCTGCTTTTCTTACCTGGAAGGGCCTTTGCCGCTTGAAAGTGCTACCATTTGACCTTACATCTGCCCCAGTAATGTTTCAGCGATTGATGGAATATGTTCTGACAAGACTGCATTAGAAGGCGTTGCTCCTATATCTAGACAACATAATAGTCATTGCACCAGACTTCGAGAGCCACATGCAGAGACTCGGAGAGGTGTTGAAAAGGCTGAGACAGACTAACCTGAAGGAAATACCTTTGAAAATGTGATCTGTTGCAGGAGAGGGTGAAGTATCATGGGCACATTGTCAGTGCTGAAGGTGTTGCCACTTGACCCCGCTAAGATCACTGAGAGTCACTTCAAAATATCAAGCCCCTACAAGTTTTCCTGGGGACAGCAGGGTACTACCAACACTACCTGCCTGGCTAAGCTACCATAGCCAAACCCCTCACTGTGTTGACCAGCAAGGAAGTTCCATGGAGCTGGAGATGAATGGAACAGCTAGTGTTCTTACAGCTGAAGAGATGATGACAGCACCAATGCTTGGGTACCCTGACCCTGCGGAGACGCACATACTCGACACCGATGCCAGTGCTGTAGGCATTGGCGCTGCACTCTCCCAAAAACAGCAAGGACAAGAGCGTGTGATATCTGACTACAGTAAAAAAGGGAAGATGGAGCTGTTGGCGGTGATCAAACCAGTAAAGCATTTTTGCCCATACCTACATGGCAAAATTGTTCCGACTGAGGACTTCTCTGGAGTGGCTGTGCCGACGGAATGAGCCGGCAATTCAGATAGCCTGCTGGCTGGAGATACTTGCTCAGTTCATGTACATGCTCGAGCATAGGACTGGCAGTGGGCATGGGAATGCAGAAGGTCTCAGCAAACAGTAGCAGTGTATCGACTATCGACAGTGTAGTGCATCAAAAAAAATATGGGGGACCGACCCATGCAGAGCGGGCCAGACTCCCTGAACCAAAGATTCATTCAGAACGACCTCTTAGCTCTGGTGGTAGAGGATGGAGATCCTCTACCACCAGAGCTAAGAGCAGTGACTAGCGCCACTATAGCTGAGCACCAGCAGGAAGGCAGAAACCCTGTCACCAGGATAAATGCCGAGTTGGTCGGAGGGCCAAAGATTGCCCAAAAAAAATCAACGAGGGCAGCAAAGACTTCAGAGCACTTCACCAATGGATGGACTCCATCCAGCATGACAGTACCCTGGTAATGGGCCTGGCACATCAAGGATGAAGCAGACAGTGTGTCAACCGGTCAATGATGAGAGTCCAACTTAACTGGTACTGGCCAGGAATGTCAGCAGATGTCTGTTGGATGGTAAGCTTGAGTGAAGTGTGCATGATGGCAAAGACTGGAGAAATGCCACCCACCCAAGGGAAACCGCGACCAATTTTGGCATGACAGTACAGGTGACCACAGGTGACCCTACCGGAGCATGCATCAGAGGTGGCTCGACCGGTAGAAGCAGCCTACAGGAATTTTCCGGCAGAAAACCGCAGAGACTAGGTGCTGGAAAATTTTCAGAGTACTCTAGGAAACTTATCGCTCCAACGACACCTGCTGGCTGTACAGCTCTAAGGCAAAGAATATGCAGTTAGAGTGGGAAATAAGTACTTGCGGGTATAAACAAGTCAGGATCGTCGACTTGGAGGATGACAACAGCAACTATAGGACACAGCAGCAGCCCAATCAGCTGCTTTACACTATGTGACCTGTAGCTGGTCTGATAGAGAGTATTCACCTCTTCACTACAGGTAATGTGCATGTGCATGCTACCAGAATGACACCTTCCTGCACAATAGATATTACCTCGACTCAGATTAGTTGGTTAAGTTCAAGTAGTCGGAATCTGTTACAGGTTTGATGACTTTTGGTTTATCTGACTGTCTGTCTGGTTTGTACAGTCCAACCTGCTAGTCAGCATAACTGGTCAAGTAGGTGTGCGGTGCCTAGTTTTGTTTATTGTATGAGTGTAGATTCCTCGAGTGTCCAAAAGATTGAGACTTGGCAAGTGCTGTGCAGTGTTCTGCTTGCCATTTTGATTTACTTTGAGAAGAGAGCGCACATCATGTTACTTTCATTTCAATTTGAATCAAAAAGTAATGTATAAATTAGCCTTGCAAAATCTGTCTCCCAAACAGCATTTTAAGCACAAGCGTAAAAACCCAACTTTCAAAAATATACAGTATGTCTCTAAACATTAAAATGCTATGTACACGCATTTACATGACCCATAAGTTTCTGCCACAGAAATGAATATATCAATACAACTGCTTCTATATTTACATGTTGGAAAAGTTTGTGACAATAGAGCTGTACAATAGATGATGAGAATCTATATTATAATGCAACTGACTCCTGCACATTATTTTTATGGCTTGCTAATAACTCAAATGAGTCTTCTCCGTCTGCTCGCTTTTATATAGTGCCACACTAGTTATCTTGCTGCACAATCTAAAAATAATACATAAAACAGTGGACAAAAAACCCAAGTGGATCTCCTCCTAGTACACTCTAGGGTGTGTTGAAATAATTTCGCTATGAAAATTTGGAGGTTACTGGAAAAAAAATATTTCAAGTAAAGTTATGCTTACTCTAGGTGAGGCCTATAACAGGGCCAATTGGTGGTCTATAGACGGACCGATAACAGCCCGTTTGGTGTGATAGAGGGATTGTGCAGATATACTTTGGTGTTTGCCATATTATGATTATTTTCAGTGCCAGTAATCTCTTGATAGTGGCTGATATACATGCAGATCTAGTAAAAACATTTTAACCTTGAAGCATCCCACCATTGAATAATGTTTTGTTGAATTTTCAAATGCTCAAGTCATCAGCAGCAGATTGATGTATTGAATAACCCTCTCAGCCTACTCAGTGCTAATCTACAGGCCTGCATAATACTCCTCTTTCAGAAATGCTCGCCAATTTTTACACTGCTTAAAATTGGCGTCATCTTTGAATCGGAAGTATATTTACTTCTGTGCTGTACAGTATTTATTTATCCAATCAGATCCGTTATTTATTTTTATTATTATTATTCTATTTATTCTTATTCTACCTACATACTACTGTCCATTCTTATATGAATACCATTTATTGTTCACCAACTCACCAAAACAAGCACAGGTTTTTTCTTTCCTATTGATTTAAAGAGTATAAGATGATCCTTGTGATTGTGATTGTGATTGTGATTGGACCACCTGACCAATCCCGCAATGATCTCTTGTTGTCATATCACAAATAAAATTTGCGTAATAAGCAAGCGTTGATTTTGTTTACGATGCGTGTGCACTAATTGTCTCCATATTGAGAGAAACCACCAGTGTGCAAATTCAATCGAGATGAAAAATGGCGCGTGGCAGTAAAGCCCAACATTAAATCTTAGAATCAATTTTTGATGGGGTGTCTTCGTAAGGATTCTTAATTCCTGTTGCAATGGCCTTTAGTAGACCTAAGACTAAATGAATTGCCCAATCAGATTTCATTTTGAATGCAGATGATGTAGCTCCATTTATAAAAAATTGCTATTATTTATTATAATTAACCACACCCACAATCCGACGATGACGTACTCGGCAATCCATGGAAGTTATAGTAAGCTAAATTTCAGCTGATGCGACGAGCATTTGAGGCCAATTGCTTTTTGGCAAATTTGTAAATCAGGACCGAGTAGGCCTAGAGAGTTACTTAATACATCAATCTGCTGCTTAAGACTTGAATATTCAGAAAATCAACAAAAAAGTGATAAGCGCTGGCATGCTTTAAAGGTTTGGTTTGGGGGTAGTCTGACCTCGAAAAGCTAACACAACCATCAAATTCTCCAATGTATTTTGTGTGCCCATCACAAATTTTAAGTCAATCCATCCATCACAAGCCATGTGGCAGCTTGTTTTGTACAGCAGCATTTGATAGCTGGCTGAAAAACATTCTTTTATATTGCAGTGATTTCATGACGTGCGTTATTCCTGTGTACTACTAAAATTTCTGTTATTAGCCAATAAGCATCTGGCTACTGGGCCGTGATTGGTTACGCATCCGAAGTGCCGTGTAAAACTGTTAGTACTACTTGTATTACTAACCATATTATCTAATGAAACTGTTATTGTAGATTGAGTTCGATGAACTGTATCAAAGTATTATGCCCTGGTCACACGAGACCGGCACCGATAAACGAAACTATAACGAAACTATTTTAGAAAATCGACGAGGTGCGACAATAATAGTTTCGTTGTGCTGGTCACAAGAGAACTATAATTAGTTCGTTACGCCTAGCGATCACTAGTTTCATCCAATGACAGAGGATTGCGTTTTGTGCGCGGGCCTACTCATACTTTACTGCGTGATGTAAAAGCATGGAAGAATGAAGCAAGGTTTGGAATAGATTATTTTAATAAATAGCTAAGTTTGACCAGCCAGTACTATTCCAATTGTTTGATTATAATTTATTATTATTATTATCTTTCATTTATTTAAAACTCATTATGAATATAATATAATAAATAATTATTTATTCAAAAAACAAATGTGCTACTACTATGGAAACCATGCGTTCGTTGTGAATGACCCTGACATTGGAGACCAGCCAATAACAGAACATAGAAAATAAACCTATTAATGAGCTTATCTGGTCCAATGGTCCAATCACATGCAAGCATCGCAACCGAAGATCTTCTCAAACCTAGCATTGCTTGATCACGACGAAACTGAAATATTCGCTCGGTTTGCTCAGCAACGAATTCGCTGGGCTTGAAAAAATAGTTTCGCTGACGGTTTCGTCAGAGATTCGATCTCGTGTGACCAGGGCTTTAGGGCTTTATTCACTAATTCCAATCCTTCAATCGCATCTATGAGTAATAAATAGTTAATTATTCTCAATTACGCAACACTATGTTGACAAGGTTTTTCGGAAGTTCAACCAATCACGGCTCATTAGCTAAATGCTCATTGGCTAATAGCAGAAATTTTAGTAGTACACAGGAAAAACGCACGTCACGATATCACTGCAATAATATAAAAGAATGTTTTTCAACCAGCTATCAAATGCTGCTGCACAAAACAAGCTGCCACATGGCTTGTGATGAATGGATCGACTTAAAATTTGTGATGGGCACACAAAAGAAATTGGAGAATCTGATGGTTGTGTTAGCTTTTCGAGGTCAGACTACCCCCAAACCAAACTTTTAAGGGGTGTGTATTCAAATGAAACTGGTGTTGACTCCAGCAGCCAAATAGGTACTTTGCTTGAAATATCTGCTTTCATGCCAGTCACCAATTAGTTTCACCTACCGCAATGCATCTATTGCAAATGCGATTGGTTACTCACAGAGAGCACCTCGTGAAGGTTAAAGTGACAATTGCTCTCCTTCCAAGAGGGTTTGTGGCATTAGCTTACTACTGCCACACACCCTACCTGGCAGCGCACAAGGAAGTAATGGCAATGGTGATTTGTCATATCCACCTTGATGCACATTAACTTCCGAGCCACCCTTTTGCAGCTATGAAGCAAAAAAAAACTTCCTTATGTAGAGCAATGACAGCATTCCTGTTCTTGATACATCCAGAGCTTTGGTTATAGTAACTGGAGCTGTCAGAGAATGCATGGTGATAAAAAAAATTCTTACTTGCAAACATCTCTAGCAGTACTGGCCAGGTGTTTGCCGATCAAAAATTCAGAGTCAATTTTTTCAATTTCATAATTTTTTCATTTAAGCTAACTGATACAAGAAAAAAAATAATCATCAATTTCTAATAGCATGATAATAGCACTTGCACTTCTAATCACCTCATTGATAATGATTAATTCATCTTACACTGCTTTATATCATTTAATTTACAATACTAATAGCTATATTAAATACAATTATTAGTGGTAAATTTCTCAGAGTACATTATACATGCAAGTGTAACATCATTTATCACTACACAACAATATAATAAATTATTACTAGATTGTTTGCTAGTAGGCTATTGGTGCTTATTAGCAACTCTCAGCCTCCTCATATTGCCAAGGAAATAGTCAGTAAATAGATAAACATTTCATTGAAATGGTGATGTTTTACACAATAATTAAAACCACTTTCTAGTAATAAAGTACAAAAACCAAGGAAAAAAACACTGACAGAACCATAGTTAACGTGCAAGCATGAGTGACAGTAACTTTTCATAGCTATTTGCATTTAGTACTAATAATACCATAATAAAGTTTTAATTTCACATGGAAGTTAGCAATAAAAATGTTCTTTTTTACTTTCATATTTTTTCAAAATACTTTGCTGGATCTTTCTAGACTGAAACCAACAACAATGAATCTATATCACAGGTAAGTTATAAAATTTTGAGACTAGGAAGTTGATCAAAGTCAACAGATAGCTGGTGATTTCTGAAAATAAATATTTAACATAGACCAACACTGACTTACGTTCAGCTAGTTTGAATATTCCTCTTCCTAACTCAGTGCAGTCTTCAGAGTCTGTCACGAGATATAATCCAGTTAGCTGTTGTTGCTTTTTTTCATCCTAAACGCATTTAACGATGAACGACTGGTTTACCAGAATTGATCAAACCAACTGAGAAGATGCCCATATGAAGTCATAAAAACCGCAGATCTGCAGCAAAGCCATCACTCTTTTGGTATCAAGTTTTTGCTACTTGCATAATGGAGGTGCAAACTGTAATAATTAGTTTCACAACAACAAATTACCTTTCCCAGATTGCAAGAACTCTACCCCTATGCATCATATTGTCACAACTGCATTATGAACTAAAAACTTGAATAGCAAGAGAGATCTGCTCCCATATGTACGTACTACTACTGATGTCAAAAACCTGGCGAAGCTTTTTAAGGAATCTGCTCCCATGTATACTACGACGGATGTCAAAGAATATGTCAAAACTCCCTATCAGATATCTGCTCCCATGTATACTACTACTGCTGTCAAAAATCTAAAAAAAAAACTTAAAACAAAAGATCTGCTCCCATGTATACTACTACTGCTGTCAAAAATCTGGAAAAACCTTTCAAAAAAATCTGCTCCTATGTATGCTACTAATGCTGTCAAAAATCTGGTGAAACTTTTCAAAATGATCTGCTCCCATGTATACTACTACTGATGTCAAAAATCTGGTGAAGCTTTTTAAGGAATCTGCTCCCATGTATACTACGATGGATGTCAAAGAATATGTCAAAACTCCTTATCAGATATCTGCTCCCATGTATACTACTACTGCTGTCAAAAATCTAAAAAAAAACTTAAAAAAAAGATCTGCTCCCATGTATACTACTATTGCTGTCAAAAATCTAGTAAAACCTTTAAAAAGGATCTGCTCTTTAAAATCTGGAAAAACCTTTCAAAAAAATCTGCTCCCATGTATCATACTAATGATGTCAAAAATCTGGAAAAACCTTTAAAAATAGATCTGCTCCTATGTATACTACTACTGCTGCCAAAAATCTGGTGAAACTTTTAAAAAAGTATCTGCTCCCATATATACTACTACTGACGTCAAATAATATGTCACAACTCCTTATCAGAGACCTGCTCAGCTCTATGTATATTACTACTGCTGTCAAAAATCTGGAGAAATCTCCAAATCTGGAAAAAAAAATTTAAATCTGGAAAAACCTTTAAAAAAGATCTGCTCCCATGTATACTACTACATCTTCTGTTTAAAGAAAAACCGGTCAAAACTTCATCCGAAAGACTTGCTCACTGTATACTACTACTAACATCTACTACTACTGTCAATAAATCTGTTAACACCTTGTATGCAACACCTGGTCACAGGTATGTTTATATCACGACTGAAACACAAAAAAACACAATTCCATCTGCTTTGTGATACGCGGAAAATAGAAAAAAGCAACACTGTTATATGAACTGTTTCAATTACAACTGATGAACAACTCTTCAACTCAATGTCAAAACAAGTGATTATAGCAGCAGGTGAGCAGAGTGCCACAACTGCTCATTATGCACCTGTCACACAATTGCAACCCAATAAAAGTGACTTACCTGTCAGAGTAGTGACTTACCTGTCAGAGTATAGCAACAAAAGAGCTCTCTCTCAGTAATACCTCATTTGTTGTGTTCAGTTCATCAAATCTTACCTTCATTGTTCATCGATAACACGAACTTTCAGAGAGAAAAGTAAAAATGCCATATGTTGTGTGTTGTGTAAAGCTTTGTGCCTGCAAAAGAACAATTTATAAACAGGGCTTACATATATGAACCCATGTCTGACTGAAGCAGGTGGAATTTGAAGACTTGAATACGTGAAGTGAAACTAATATAAAAATCCACACAACTTTATAAAAGAGAGATTACCGCTAACTGTCAGAAACCGTCAGCCACGTTGGCGTATTACATTTCAACTAGGTTCTGCTGGTTGTAGGAAAACCTTTATACAGCCAATACAAACAAAAAAACGAAACAGCTGTGTAACAGAATAAAGTCAAGCTTTCTTTGTTCCTTTAGATTTTGGAGAGGGGGTTGCCTTCATCAAATTTAGGCTTGACTACTATGAAGATAATGCACAAAATATTAGCTTTATTATTATCTATAACATTTTTTAAGAGCTGGTGACTAACTTGTTTCTCTAGATCTTGCAAATGCATAAGGGAATGGTGTTCCGGCAGATTTTTTTGCGGAGTTATTATTAAAGAACCGAAAACCCGCTTTCCACCAACAGCACTGTTAGTAGTAATATATGAGCAGATCTCCCTACCAAGTGTTTTTTTGTGGATTAGACCTTGGGGGTTATGCAATGAGTTACGACGTTGGGTGAATTCGCCGAGTTTATATTGTATTTCATTTGAGAGGTATTTGAGTGGCATTTGAGTGGTATTTAAGTGGCATTTGAGTTTTGATTATTTTTTTACTTGATTTGAACTCATATGGCAGCTAGATTTTGAATGTATGGCATTCAAGTTTTGATAATTATTTTACATAACTCAAACTCATATGATATTTTGAGAGAGAGGAGAGAAGAATGAGGAGATATAACTACATTGAATCAATATATGATTATATACATTTATTACATAATAAGTAGGAAAATATTCTTGTATAATATAGCTAGAGTTAGTAAATACTAAGTAGTACAGAGCACTATAACTTGTAATGACAATCATGAATCAATATGTGATTATATACATTTATTACATAATAAGTAGGAAAATATTCTTGTATAATATAGCTAGAGTTAGTAAATACTAAGTAGTACAGAGCACTACAACTTGTAATGACAATCAATATATAGTATTTTTCTTTACAATGTAGTCATACAGAGCACTACAACTTGTAATGACAATCAATGCATAGTCTTTGGAGAGAGGGGAGAGGAGAGATGAGAGAGAAGAGAGAGGAGAGAGATTTTTTAGTTTTTTATACATTTATGTATATATGGATAATTATGTACATATTTATGGATATATTTACATTTACATTGAATAATATACATTTATTACATAATAAGTATATTAAATGCTATAAAATATGTTGGAAAATCACCAAATTAGATCTCTAGATGGTTAAAATCTACAGTATTTGGGAAATAACTGCAAGAGAGGAGAGAGGAGTATTTGGTAGAGGAGAGAGTATGTTGAGAGAGAGGAGAGATAAAAAGAGGAGAGAGGAGAGAGGAGATATATCTACATTGAATAAATACAGTGATTAAAAATGAAACAATATGTGAATATATACATTTATTGTGTAATAAGTTGGGAAAATCTCATACAATATAGCTAGAGTCAGTAAGTATTAAATAATACAAACTTAGGAAGGAAGACTTCTGTTCTATGTACTTTTGATTCCATAATGAACTAAAATAAAAAGTTATGTATTAGTATAGAATGGTTAAACAGAAATTTAAAACAACTACAAACTCTTACTAAATAGTACTTTTTTATTAATTATTACCTTATCATCAAAAATTGACTGTTAATCGGATTTTTCTCTTCATTGGCTTGGTATCATCTAAGTAGGTGGTAGAGCTTGAAAGGAATTCTTTCTGTGTTGGAGAAGTATGCTGTCTTCAAAATTCATGTAGTTTGAGTCTTCATTGGTTTGGTATCATCTAAGTAGGTGGTAGATCTTGAAATGAATTCTTGCTGTGTTGGAGAAGTGCGCTGTCTTCAAAATCGATGTAGTTTGAGTCTTCATTGATTTGGTATCATCTAATTAAGTCGTAGATCTTGAAAGGAATTCTTGCTGTGTTGGAGAAGTATACTGTCTTCAAAATTCATGTAGTTTGAGTCTTCATTGGTTTGGTATCATTTAAGTAGGTGATAGATCTTGAAAGAAATTCTTGCTGTGTTGGAGAAGTGTGCTGTCTTCAGAATCCATGTAGTTTGAGTCTTCATTGATTTGGTATCATCTAAGTAAGTCGTAGATCTTGAAAGGAATTCTTGCTGTGTTGGAGAAGTAGACTGTCTCCAAAATTCATGTAGTTTGAGTCTTCATTGGTTTGGTATCATTTAAGTAGGTGGTAGATCTTGAAATGAATTTTTGCTGTGTTGGAGAAGTATGCTGTCTTCAAAATTCATGTAGTTTGAGTCTTCATTGGTTTGGTATCATCTAAGTAGGTGGTAGAGCTTGAAATGAATTCTTGCTGTGTTGGAGAAGTGCGCTGTCTTCAAAATCGATGTAGTTTGAGTCTTCATTGATTTGGTATCATCTAATTAAGTCGTAGATCTTGAAAGGAATTCTTGCTGTGTTGGAGAAGTATACTGTCTTCAAAATTCATGTAGTTTGAGTCTTCATTGGTTTGGTATCATTTAAGTAGGTGGTAGATCTTGAAATGAATTTTTGCTGTGTTGGAGAAGTATGCTGTCTTCAAAATTCATGTAGTTTGAGTCTTCATTGGTTTGGTATCATCTAAGTAGGTGGTAGATCTTGAAAGGAGTTCTTGCTGTGTTGGAGAAGTCGACTGTCTTCAAAATTCATGTAGTTTGAGTCTTCATTGGTTTGGTATCATCTAAGTAGGTGGTAGATCTTGAAATGAATTCTTGCTGTGTTGGAGAAGTGAGCTGTCTTCAAAATTGATGTAGTTTGAGTCTTCATTGGTTTGGTATCATCTAAGTAGGTGGTAGATCTTGAAAGAAATTCTTGCTGTGTTGGAGAAGTCGACTGTCT